>PVYE01000762.1:8711-49639 GCA_002995055.1 Rhizopogon rudus | reverse complement strand
TGAGGTGGCATACATATAAAACTCGCGTCATCATGCTCCTTTTCTTTGCCGTCCTCAATACTTTATCATTCGCGTCCGACAGCTTGTATCATGTATACGGTCGGCCTACAATCAGCTGCCGACGCATTTCTTGTCTCAAGCCTGAAGACCCAAGCGGTCCTCGCTCTCATCGTTCTCTTTATTCTCTTTGTATTCGGTTTCGGCTCCCAAAAAGATGGTGCTGTTGACAGCGCCGCCCCAGTCTTTCTTCCTGGCTCTCATCTCCTCGCCATTGCCCCATTCTTCCGTCAACGGTTCGAGTTTCTGAACGATGGCTTTCGCAAAACTGGTCAATCTCTCTTTCAGTTCAATATGCTCCGAGTAAGCTTCATGGTAACGCACGCAATCCCAGCAAGTCGCTCACGAGTACATTTAGGAGACTGTCATCGTCGTTTCCGGAGAGTCAGCTCGAAAATCATTCTTCTCCAACAAACACTTCGACCTCACTGAGGGCTTTAAAGTACTTTCCGGAGCTGTCAGTGTCTCTTTCCATTCTATATGTTATGACATATGTGCCAATCCCGACGTTATTAGATTCCCATCCTCAAAGGGGTGACGTCTGATCTTCAGACCAAGCGCATTGCACAAATTCACAAGCGTCTCTCTTTCGTTCAACGAAATGAGCCCCTTAGCCACCGTATGTGTGTTAATTCATTCATTATTATCGTCTCCAATTTTATGATCATCCCTAGTCATTGCCCCCATTTTGGGCGATTGCCGGAGGGTAATGGAGATATGGGGGCAGTCAGGAACATTTGACCCATTCGAAAAAATCTATGAAGTCGGTGGTTGGCCCTGTTAGGATCGTTCGATTACTGATGATGTATATCACAGCTTCTATTTCAAACTACTGTACGATCACTCTCCTGTGATGAGTTAGCAGACGATCCCGTCCAAGTTGCGCGTCTCAAGGAACTCTATGACACATTGGACAGTGGAACAACACCAGCAACTGTCTTACTCCCATGGCTGCCGGGCCCTAGCATGCTCAAGAAGCTGTGGGCGACAAAGCAGATCTATGACATTGTCGTCCGAGCTATTGATGAACGGCAGCGTAGCGGAATATCCAAACCCGACACTCTGCAGATGCTCCTCGACGAACAAGACGAACGACTGGTAATTGTTGGTGTAAGTTTTTCCTTTGAATCAGCGTTTCGACCTCTGACGTTCGATCTCTCTCGTTTTAACAGTTCATTATGGGTCTGCTAGTCGCTGGCGCGAGAGCCACTGGGACAACCGCTTCGTGGCTCATCACCTATCTCGGTGACCATGAGTGCAAGGATGCAGTAATCGCCGAAGTGGAGCTGCTCTTGGCAAACTATGCGTCCTACAGCGACTCCTGCTCTTTGTCCCAACAACTTTCATGCATCCCACTTGAGGCTTGGGAATCCGAGACCCCCGTCCTTGATTCTCTCATTCGCGAGACTCTCAGGATTGCACAGCCTCATACTGCCATGCGTCGCAACATGGGACCTGATGTAACGATCGACGGGAAGACCATCCCCTCAGGAGCATATGTAGTATATCCTTTCTCGGACGTTCATCTCAATCCAGACCTCTATCCTGATCCGTGGAGGTTCGACCCTAGCCGCGAGGAGTCGACGGCTCCGTTCAGTTACGTGGGATGGGGAGGAGGTAAGCCCCGTGATTTTTGCGCGCTTGCCTCTAAACTTAAAATTTGGCAATAGGCGGGACACATTGCCTTGGACAGCGCCTGGCCCGACTTGAGATGAAGCTTGTCACGTCTATGATGCTCCTCGGGTTCCGGTATTGCCTCGTCAACAACAAAGGCGAGCAACTTGACGCACCCCCCCGACCTAACTGGAACGACATCCTACTCTGCCGACCGGAAAAGGGAACATGCTTTCTTAAACATGAGAAATCTGTACTTTCACTCTAATGTATAAGCTGGACTTGACTTTTTGGATACGCTTCCTTCCACGCCACCGAACTCTAGGTCACTTTCAAGCTTTTTTTTCGAACTTCATTAGCCAGAGGCTCTCGTCATGACTCATACACGCATTGGACCCATCACTTATATTATTTTTATTCGTCATTTCAAGTGCCGGTTCCCATTCTATGTCCACACCGCTCATTACCCATTGTCACTCCTTTCCCCAAGCTCTCGCTTGCTAGATATATAGACCATATGACCTAATGTAGGCCGAGTAGAAGTAATATGCATGTATGACAGTTCCTCATGTAGCCCTAGTACGTGCCTCCTTCTGTTTTGTTACGCGTTCTCCGATCGAGTGATAAATGTGCACAAGTGTGAACAACAACGTCAATCTGTCGATCCGAGTGATTCAACCAAAGTATAATCTATCCTTCGAGTCAATTCCTCTTGGCCCTCGCTCTTCTCTTCGATTAGGTTTTCGCTGTTCCGCAGCCTCGGGGAACAGCTCCATCTTCTGCTTTTTCTCTTCAAGCCTATTCTGCATCTTTCGTTCTTCTCTCGATCGTCGCTCCCGTTCTGCAAACCTCGCCCGTTGTTCTCTCGACGGCTCCCACTTGCTTCGCAAGATACGACGGACAGCTTCAGGGCTAATCTTGAACTTCTCCGCAAGCACCGGCGTCGAAAACGTATTCTTGTCATACATATGCATGGCACGCATACCGTCCATGGCTTCGCGGGACAATTTCCGTGAAGGAGACCATCCCTGCGGGAATGCATCTTTGATGGCAAGACGGTGGAGCCTCCACTCCTCTGGAGTGTCTTCCACCGGCGCACGCTTCCGTCGCCTTGGAGGCGGTTCATCTTCGCTCAAGTCAAGGGTTTTTCCCTCTGCATCTTCCGCTAAGGATAAAGGCGCAGGATGGCCCGCCAGTCTCCAGTCTCTTTTCCTTGGCTCATTTGTAGTAGAGTAGTACCGATGGAGGGATACTTTGTGAAGCCAAGACTGTGTGTAGGGTGAAGGCGTATGAATTAGTGACGTTAACCGGAAATAGCTGAACCTCATGGTTGACTGGATGACCTGCATGATCTGCACAAGTAGTGAGCAGCTCCGAGTCTGAGCGCTATGTAGTAAGTATTAGTTGGTATACATATCAGTCACAAAATTTGGTGCACGACTTGCGGTAATTGCCGAACGGTTTCGTGCTTCGGCTTCAAAGCATCTGCTTTACCCAGCTTTACTCTCACCAGTTCCCAGCTTATCACAAATATCGATTTGTCCTCGTCCCCTCACCCTTTTCTTACTGCAAAGCATCGTGTTCGATTCATTGTACTGATTATACCTGATGGCGGACGTTTCTGATTCCAAAATCGATGAAGGTTAGTCTGCGAATTTATAGCGTTTCGCTTAATGAAATTGGGTTAACCAGCAGCGTGTTGCTGAACTGTCTAGCTTACCAGGATGTTCGTTCCGACAAATCCGATACTAACTGGCTTCTGTTAGATTATGAGGTCAGGATTTAAGTTGCCTTGTAGGTCTGATTACCTTGATGCGTTCAGGTCTCCTTCGCACCCGACGCCGATCACACGTTCAGTCTGACCGCTCTGATAAACTAACGGTCACGCAGACGGGAGCGGGTGGCCTCGCCGAGTTACGCGATGTCCTTGCCGACTCTAAAGCGTCTTACGCCTATGTCCGCGTCGCCTTCTCGAACGACAAAGAATCTCAGCGGGAGAAGTTCATTCTAGTGGTGTGGATCGGTCCGGGGTGCAAGGTGATGCGAAAAGCCAAGGTTCGTGCCCATTATGTTTCTTTACGTTCGATGCGGCGTAAAGGGAATATCTTTGTTTTTTAAATGTCAAAACACACGCGGTGGCGACGGCCGCACTGCCTTTCAGTACTTAATTGATGACGATGATATGATGTAGTACTCTGACACGACTCTTTGCCATATGGGTTCGCAGATCTCCGTCCATGCAGCCGATGTCAAGCAGGTGTTGCGTGTCTACTCCATTGAAGTTGCCGCTCGGGAAAAGGATGACTTGAAAGAGGACCCGATTATTGTGAGGCTGCGGAAGGTGAGCGGTCTCATTACAGAGCAGATATCCATCGCCACTAACTCACATCATTGTCAGGCCGGTGGTGCTAGTTATGATGGGGTGTAGCTTGCACCAAAGTCGTGCCTTCAATTGTACATAGTCCGACTCATGCCATCGGAATTATGAGTCATTTACCACTTGTTTGCGCAGTAGCAGTCCGCGCAGATAGGCTTTTCCAGTAAATTTATCGGTGATATAGAGACCCTGACATCGCATTGCACAAAGAAGGTGTCTACGCTATGGTTTTGGTCAGGATCTTTCATAGGTCTTTCAGGTCGAGCGAGCGGCGAACTTCTTCAGATTCTCGATTCCATGTTCCTCTAGCCGCATACCCATCCATTCTTCCATTCCTTTGGCCTCCAAGGTTTTTTCATAGAATACGATCGACGGTGTGTTCCACTGGATGACAGACGATACAAAATATCGGAGACAGATTAACCCGACGGAACACTGACGGCCATTGATTGGCTAAGCGTTACTTACCTTGAGTACTGACCAATCAAGGCGTGCACAGTTCTTGTGACCGGAGACTGCATGAGCAATATCCTCGGAAAGGAGCGTGTGATGTCTTACCTTCTCCTGAGCTACCTTGCCTAGTTCTGCGAAAAGGGCTTTGCCAATACCCTTATTTCTTGCATCCGGGGATACAAACAGGTCTTCAAGCTGTGCATAAAGTATTAATAAACAGACAACATCGCGCAGTGAGGCATAAATGGATCGAACTCTGGACGTACGTAGAGGCCGGGCTTGCCAGTCCATGTTGAAAAGTTGAAGAAGTACAATGCCATGCCCAATGCTATTCCGGGTGCCTCGGGCGTTCCATCGAACGCAAGGAGGGTGTGTGCATATTGTTTTTCGAATATATTTTCTCGAAACTTTTACAGCATGTGAGCATAGCTCCGCGAGGTCTCGACGTACCTACCAGAGCAGGCGTAGCCTTGGCAGACTCGGGTTCTTTTTCATAGATCGCCTAGATAAATCGATTGGGATAAAATGCACGCAGATCCTCGAGGCGAGCGATTACCTACAAGATCTTGTACCAACTTGAGGATAGCGTCCTGAGTCATTGATCTTATCAGCTCTGTAACTGCACAAGATCATCGAATGCGTTATGTGCTCACCACGTCGTCTACGGTGGCCGGACGAATGTGAAAGGTAAGAGAAGACATCTCTGGGTATCTGTCTCAAGATTTCCGATGGACTTGAAGGTGATCTCACTTGGTGTGAATACTGGTCA
This sequence comes from Rhizopogon rudus, assembly GCA_002995055.1. Classification (NCBI taxonomy): domain Eukaryota; kingdom Fungi; phylum Basidiomycota; class Agaricomycetes; order Boletales; family Rhizopogonaceae; genus Rhizopogon; species Rhizopogon rudus. The sequence continues at coordinate 44,369 of PVYE01000762.1, read as the reverse complement.
GGAGTTGTTCCGGACCAAACGCATGTCAGGGTGAAAAAGAGTCGCCTTCTTTGGCATCCTCGTGCCCAGAACTCGTGTATTTCCCCTGGATTGTGGGACAAAATCAGGGCCGCGGTGTTGGCACGCAGTGCTGTGTACACATATTTGTCCATAAACCTTAGTTTGCAACTTTTCACCGTCGCATCACCAACGGGTATCGTGATCCCTCGCCGCAAAACATCATGGATCCAGCAAAATTGGCCAAACTCCAGGCCCAGGCCGCAGCTAACAGGATCGGTGAGTAATTTTTCATCAACCTCGGAATTCGCGACATCCAATTTCTCTTCTTGCTTCACGCATGTCCTTCCAAGGCTGACACGATGACGCGTTGCAGGCGGTAAAGGGACCATGCGCCGGAAAGTCGTTCGAAAAACCAAGCCCTCTGCCGCACAAGATGACAAAAAACTTCAAGGTGCACTCAAGAAACTTAATGTGCAGCCTATTCCTGGTGTAGAGGAGGTCAACATGTTCAGGGAAGATGGAAACGTGCTGCATTTCACTGCCCCAAAAGGTTTGTACGAGCATCTTCATCGCTTGCGAGTAAATACACTCGCATTCGGCCTACCCTGTCACATAAGATTCGTGTTAACCTTGATTTTTCTCTTTGCTCTATAGTACATGCCGCGCTCTCCGCCAACACGTTTGCGATCTACGGAACGGGTCATGTCAAGGAGCTGACTGAGCTCGTCCCTGGCATCTTGAACCAACTCGGCCCTGATTCATTGGCATCGCTCCGTAAACTTGCGGAATCATACCAGGCTATCCAGCAGGGGCAACAGAGGCCACCTACCGCCGGTGCCGCTGAAGATGATGATGAAGTACCTGAACTCGTCGACACCTTCGATATTGAGGGTGAGCAGGCTGCCGCGCAGGAGAAGAAAGACACCCTCGAGGATGTGAACTGAGTGCCGAGGCTGCGTGGTGGGGGGAAGGGAGGGAGATATATGTCATGTCGGTGTCGAGAACTGATTCTATGGGCAGTGGGGAGAGTTGGAATAAAATGTCGGGTATCCGGGTAACCGCCAATTTCTTCGCTTTGACCATCAGTTTCCATTCAACGCATTGTGCCAACAACCTTCATTGATCCCTTACCCTATGACGTGTAGCTCTTTTTTTTTCTATCTCAGCTTTGCACTTTGTTGTCTTTACTCTTCCATGCGATCCCACAATACTGCATGCTGGCATTGTAATTGTTATGGTTTTGTGATATAATTCGCACAACGGCAAGGAAGAAGGGATGACAGCTGTGATCATTCATGTACTCAGCTACTAATGTGCGGGAGCCATGTTGCAGTCCAATTGACTTCAAAACATTTGCACGCATGTATCTATCGAGATATCTTTGACAAGATCGATCGTGATAATCGTTGACATCGAATCGTTAACACGTCCTGCATCTAAGTGGGTCAAAACATTTAAATACATGCAACAGCGTAGACATTCACTCCTCGTATTGGCCGGAAACAGGAGCCAATGCTCATCAAAAAAATCGGAACAGATAGAAGGAATCAACGCGTCACGGACTTGTCGATTAGAACACCGCGCTCTCAGCACCAGCCGCAGATATTCTAATCAAACTCTTAGATGATGATTTCACATGTTGTTCAAGTGCCGGGTTTCTTTTTCCTACTTGGACATATCTTTTGATTCGTGTATCTGCTTGATTAAAATATCTCGATTCAGGTTTTGGGACCAAGAGAAGTAGGAGTAGGAATCTTATTCTACGAAACACAAGACGTAATTAAAATTGTCACCCAACTATGTAAAAGACGCTCGATAATGATCTAGACGTTGGCATTCACATGCTGTTATTAACCCGTAGGGTTCAAGAAGGGGTCGTTGCTATAGTTAAAGACAGAGCATCCACGCTCGATAGTCTGATTGCAGGAGAAGCACCAGTTAATAGTTGAATTGATCGTGGTCCACTAAAGAAATCGTGAGCAAAACACATACGTGCTGTGAAAAGGGGCTCACAGCAAGTTGGTGGATGAAGCTTTCAAGAGTGATGGTCGTGTTTCCAAACAGTTTGAGCTGACGGAACTCGCTGTCATCAGTACCGTTCTTGAACTTCATGCTGACGTGGTGAGAACCGGTCGAGTCCAAGGACAATTCGAGGGCAACGACAGAAGCATAGTTGGCTGTGAACTGGGTCAGTCTGTGGTGCAGGGCTCGTACGTTGTTCAAACTGACCGATACCAGAGATGTCGGGGTCATACAAGGTGGCGTTCGTCGTGTTGAACAAACTGATGAATGGCTTGTAATCTATTTCCTGAACAGCAATCTTGACCTTATTGGAAGGCAGAGTCATGTTACCCAATGACCACATGACCTCCGGGAGAAGAGTGCGAATTGCAACTGTAGCAAGGTTAAATAGACGAATTTTCAGAATAAATTTGAACGAACCGTAGCCAACACCATTCTGCGCTGTGGTGGCATCAGTGAAAACCTGTTGTTGGAGCCAATTAGCGTAATGACGAGCTTGCTCGAGGAATGTGGCGGGCAAGGTGTCGTGATAGGTCTTGTTATGGGTGTACTGGACATTCACATGGTCGTAGATCTGCAAGACGATATGGGCACAGTCTGAAGGTATTATCCAACTGAACTCTTACATTCCACTGCACAATCACTTCAATAAAGTTTCCAAAGCACCATGGAGTGAGTGACGTACCATATTCGTGAAGTTGTTACTGATGCCCCCCAAATAAGGTTTCACTGCAGTCAAGAACGGCTGGGCGGCGGCGGATATATTTTTGAATCCTGATGAAGTATAAACCCGGTTCAGGTGGAAGAGGAAATACTGTCCTCGAGCATTAGGAGGCGATCTCGAAAGAAAAGATGATTTTTCGTACATTGCATTCCATCCAGGGCGTGAGAGATGGAGCTTGCCAATACTCCAGAGATTGGACTACAGAAAATCAGTCAGCGAACGAAAGAGTGACTCTGGCTGAAGTTTCAACTTGCCTGGAATATATTGGTATCCTCCAAGAGGCGAGAGGACCTTTTCTCCATCCCCCAAGGTTATTTCTGACTTCTGTGTGGGTGGGTAGAGACCCTGAAGCAGAGAATACGCGGAGTCAAGGATAGCATTTCCTCCACCAGCATCTGCGCGAACTGTCAGCTGGTCGATGTCTGCCACTTCGGTGCTGATGTTCTGGATAAAAGATGGGGAATCGGCATCGAGGTATGTGCTGCGAAGGAAGGATCCGAGTTGGTATTCTTGTTGCTAAATGCCGATGAGCAAGATGTAATGTTATGCTGCGGTAATACGCTTACCGCTCCAAGAGGTGTTAGGTATGCTTGCTGGGAGACATAGTTGGTGGTGTTCTGGAAGTATTCTGTTCTGTCGCCGTGGCGAGTCAAAAGAACAACACCGATCAGACCTGCCGTAGCGTTAACCATGGCTGGAGCAATGAAGGTGTTCAGCGGCGGAAACGCGACCTCTTATCCTAAGTCAAGACGCCATACGAGACATAATATACATATGCCGCGTCAGGAACGTGGATCGAAAGACCTGTTGAAGCGGAATTGACCGGAATTAAGAAGGACGTTGTGGGACAACGTTCATACTGCCACGTAACAACTAACGAGCTGAGTCGGTTGAAATGCGCTCAACAAGTGACAAATGTCGTTGGAACAAACAAGCGAGGTGAATTTGATGGGATTTGATATTGATTTACCAATCAGAGGCTGTCCTAACCAGTTCTAACCATGGAGGGAGATGAGCGCTTGGACAATTTTGCTGATGGAAGAAAAAGGTCGAACACTACTACATAACTACCATGGGTTGGCTAGAGTAGGGGCTTTGGGTAACCGAAAAGGGGCCCCGCAAACATGTCAGGAAGACGCAGTGAAATCTAGTAAGATGATAACCTACGCACCTGAAGAGGCGACAAGGAACATAGGTTGACGTTGTCCAGATCACGGCTGTCAGAAGGGGAAACACTCCAATTATATTAGGTTAGCCTCGACGTCACATCCGGGTTGATGGCATTTGTCTGTTCTCCAGCTATGTGACGCCATGGACCCTGGATAGGAACCGGTATTCATGCGCACGCCGCTCGTATGATGAGCGTTGATGAGCGCCGTCAATGTGCGCGAACCCAAAGCGTTGACTGAGATTCAGAGCGCGTACTCCGAGTCTAAAGTTCCCAAATTGGAGAACAGACCATAGACGAATGAAGATAGTTGTTCCTTCTATACTGCAGGGTCAGGCCTTCAGGCCCTAACTTCAAGTTAGTGCACTCAGCTAACTTAGCAGAGCTCGATGTATGTAGTGGACTTTGTCTGAAAGACCATGGTATCGCTTGCGTCTTTCCATTCATTTGTGCGTGTCAGTCTGAGCGCCTGAATCTTTCATCCAAGTCTTGGCGTATCGAATTCCGGCGTAACATATGAAAGCACACCACGGGGTGTTGGTGGATATGAATATACAGTATGCTCGTAACTAGGAAACAAAACTAGCCAACTACTATGACACACCATTCTAAAGTCGTGACATAGCCTGCATCAAAAGACAATTTCCAGGTGATATCTTGGTCTTGGTAAAATCGCCTTTTGCAGTTAGTGAAGCTGGATGAACCTCTGAAACATCATAGACCCAGATGGACAAATTTCTCCACGACCAATATTCTGTGATCGTTCGACATATGATCAGGCTATGTAGCAAAAATGTGGCGTCAACATTGCGGCCGCAACGCCAAGATTTCTGTAGGAATTTAGCTGTGAGTTATTGAGGCCCATCAACACAAACGGCGACCTTCAAGACGTGTCACAGGCTCACAGCCGTCTACAGCCGTCGGCCCGTGATGCATGAGTTGCGTATGAGTCGCGTGGCACATTTGACAGATGAGTTATCCTTACAACCGACTGTCATACTACAGCAACTGAAGACTATAAGCTATGTGGGAGCTGACAGCAGCTCCGTCCTACTTCGAATGTCCCCATGGTGGAATTTGAATTTGAATGCCCAGAGTGAGCCAGAGTACTCCTCGCCGCCACATACTGATGTAAGGGAGTACAGGAGAGCCCAGAGCACGACTAGCTGCGGAATCACGTACGCATCCATACACTGATCTTATGGTTTCTCGAATCTAGTGTCAAGCATTTGGGTGTACAACCTGGAAAACTGAAAGTTCAATCAGATCTTCGCACTCAAAAAGAAACCAAACCATCTCACTCAAATCTCACCATGTCACAATGTGGAGACTCCAGGTGCCCCGGTGCGACCGTTTTGAAGCGACACACCATCCTTCACGAACCACCTAACGCCTATCTTCATTTGTCTACGGTCTTCCAGGGTCTGCCTAGGGGAGACTATGAACCACCAGCACTGGTCGGTATGACTCAGTAAGGATAACAGAGTTGTGTACCGCCCAAAAAAAAATTGGAAATCGGGTGATAGACTGTCAAGAACTCAACTACTAGCAGAGTTCAATACCCCCCTCGAAAGAAAAAAGTATGTTTATGTCCCGTGTGCTGCAAACTAGCTGCTAGTCAGAGAGGGCATCGTTGGGTTTTGAACACAAGTTCACATGCAGTTGGCTAATCTCGCCTTCCGGACCGACGGGCCGGGACGCGAAGCACCCCTCGTAGACCACTTCGGTCGTTCCAAGGTCTAACTGCAGTCTTGTGATGTTCCCCTGTGTCTGTCTGTGTCACCTGGCCGCATCACCTGTGGAGCGCTATCCACAAAGCTCCATAAATACAGCCAGTAGCAGAGTGAGACCGCGCTTCTCCTGTTTCTCGGAAACTTTCTCCTAATCATCGACAATACTAAGCTCTCGTACGATGACAACAAAAATCACACATTTTGAAACTCATGGTGTGTTTCTTTCGGTGCTCACATCATGTGTGGCTGTAGTTGAACATCATCGATAACAGATATTCGATTTCCCACATCCTTGACGGGTGATGGTACTGATGCGATGTGAGCCAATGTGATGTCTGCATTCCAGATACTTCTCTACATCGCGCCTGCCTCAGGAATACGGATTGCGACTATAGTTCAGCGTATGTGACCTTATACACCGACGGCGGGCTTATTGGCCATGGAATGACGTTTACCATTGGTCGTGGAACCGATATTGTGAGTATATCGTCAAGAATCAACCTTTTGTATCTACGTTAGGTTATCTCGCCATGAGTTTCGATAGATGTTCAATTTATTGTTACAGTGCTTTTTCGATCTTCTGAGAGTGCAGTACTGACCATCGTCTGTCTCGTACAATAGGTATGCCATGCGATCCGGGAGGTGGCTGGACGTTTGGTCGGACGGGAGCCCGAGAGCCTCTTCGAGAATATGGGCAAAGCTTGGGACTGGATGTGTTCCGACTCGCAGCTACGGTGGTGAGTGTTGAAATTTTGTCTACTGACTTGAATCAATTGACTCCATGGTTTTCATGGATTGCTCGATAATTGCTCTTTGAATGATGTATCTGATGTCTGACTGTGACACTTATTTTCAAGGATTGGTCCAGAGAAGGGCGTGATTCACCTTGCAACAGCTGCAGTGAATAACGCCTTGTGGGACATGTTCGCCCGTGCCAGAGGTAAACCCCTTTGGAAATTGATTGTTGATATGACTCCTGTTTGTGATATTCATTTCGTATTTGTGATTGAAATTTACTTTCCAACGTGTGTCCAGGAAGAACTTGTGAACGCGACTGCGTTCCGCTATATCACAGACGTGCTGACACGTGAAGAGGCACTTGCGATGCTCAAGGCAAAAGAAGGTGGAAAGCACGAAAGGGAAGCTCTTGTTACTGAAATTGGGTAGGGTTTGCCAGTGCATAGATGGATTATTTACTTACATGGTCCGGGCAGATACCCAGCATATATCACATCAGCGGGATGGCTTGGTGAGGAGAACTCTATGGATTCCGCTCACTGTGCTGAATCGTCTCTGCAGGATACTCAGACGAGAAAGTGTCTCGCCTCACGAAGGAGGCTCTCGCACATGGGTTCAACCACTTCAAGATGAAAGTAGGAGCCGACCTCAAGGATGACTTGCGCAGAGGCAGGATGATCCGTTCGATAATCGACGATCCCGCAAATTATCCATCTGGATTCAAGGATCCTGAGAGCCCAGAGCTGGCTGGGAAGAACGCAGGTCCAACGGGTGCCGTGCTGATGATCGATGCGAACCAGGTATGGGATGTCCCACAGGCAATCGAGTACGTGACTGGATTAGCAGAGATCAAGCCATGGTCTGTACTTTTCGCTTTCATTCCAGTGAGGCCTCACTGTATTGACGGTTTCAGGTTCATCGAAGAACCTACGGCACCGGATGATGCTCTGGGCCATGCTGCGGTCAGGCGTGCACTCAAGCCGTACGGCATCGGTGTTGCGACTGGGGAACATGCACATAACCGGATGGTGTTCAAGCAGTTGTTCCAGGCGGACGCGATCGATGTTTGTCAGATTGATTCCTGCAGACTCGCAGGTGTCAGTGAGGTGCTGAGTGTGTTGTTGATGGCTGCAAAGTGAGGTTACTCTTCATGTATCGGACGACATGCTGACGACCCTGTCGAAGGTTCGGCATCCCGGTGTGTCCACATGCAGGTGGCGTTGGATTATGCGAATACGTTATTCATCTCAGGTCAGTGTGGATCGTTCTGTGGAAAGCGGTGATTTTGACAGTGTATTAAGCGTGATTGACTATGTTGCCATTTCCGGCACGATGGAGCGAAATGTATTGGAATTTGCGGATCACTTGCACGAGCACTTTCTCTACCGGTGTACGATGAACAACAGGGGGAGGTATAATGTTCCGAGTAACCCCAAGGAAGGATATAGTATCGAGATGTATAAGGAGAGCATCGCGGAGTACGAGTGGCCGAATGGGTCATACTGGGTTGGTACGAGGGGTGGAAAGATCATAAGCACTTGAATGTACGGGTTGTCGGATAGCCCCTAATTACGCCAAAGAGACACACTTCATTCTTGCAGATATGGTGGCTACGTGATTTTCAGAGGTCGTTCCTGCTCGACTTGCTCCTGCCTCATGCTTGGTTCGGAAGTTATAGTTGTGGTAGGCACATGAAGCAGAATTGTTTTCTACCTCCACGGATCAAAAAATGAGATTCGGTAGTGGAGTCGGCAGAGGAGAGCGTGGTGCTGCTGCATCAAGTATACTGCCCTGCGAAGCGAGGGGCTTGTGTATCTTGCGAGCCAAAACTCATTACGTTCCTTGGGTGGCAGACGGTTAACTCTCAGGGGAGTGGGGGTGTAGCCAGGCTCATAGGACCTAGAACCAGCTACTGTAAGTAGTGGAACTTCCGAATGAATGATGTGCACATATATTTTGGTGTATTTGTTCATGTGATGATAATATGGACAGCCTTACCTTACACGGAGGAACAGCTCCTCGCACTTTCTGGACATCGGGATGGCAGGGATACCCCAGTCTCAAGGCTTTAGACCGATATCACCACAACAACAATACCCACAACAACAAGCTCATCGATACCCGCAACATCCACCAACATCGTTCACCGCTGCCAGACGTCCCCTTCCGACACCAAAGTCACGTCCAGAATCACTTCCACCTCCGCCACGTGCAACTGCCCAGACTCCCGCTCCTTCACGTCCAGCACCCATCCCAGCACCTGCCCCTTCACGTCCTGTCATATTAGCGACAACTGCCTCCCTCGAGATCAATACTCATACTGGTACCAGACGTCCCTTACCAGATCCTCGTGCCAAATCTAAGCATGCAAGCTTGGACCTTCGTGCTCAGTTGGAAAAGAATCCAACCGAACCAGATATATCGAGTGCTCCAAGTCCTCAAGGCAGCACATCTAGTTTCTCGTATTTTTCTACTGCAAGCGGTGTCTCCAGCTTCCCCAGTCCAGGTCCATCCTCGGGTATTTCGAGCACGGCACAATCTTTTACCTTTCCAAATTCTGCCCCACCATCAGGCTACCCAAACACAACTCCATCTTCAACCTATCGTAGTCCCCCGGTTCATAGTTTCACTACCCCGGTGCCATCATCCTCGTACCCCTTTACGGCTCCCGCATCCAGCTATCCCCCTACCCCTTCACAAACAAATGTTCAAGGTACGTTTCTATTACGTTTCTACGTTACTCTTACTTCACCTTATTCCCCTCCTACTTCCTCGTCAGCTATTCCCCTTTCCCCCACACCCAAATTCACCCCTCACTGGAAACGCGGCCTCCCCGAGCCCACCCCACAACTCAATCACCCTTCAGAGTCATCTTCCCGTTCAGGGCCATACATGGAGCGCAGGAGCACTGTTTCCGGCCCTACCGTTCCCGCGACTAACGGATTCCCGCCTCCATTACCTTCAACAAGCTATCCTTCTACCCGTTCAGTAAGCCCAGACCGCATGGGTTCAAGTGTCATTGACCGTGCACAGACACTCATGCATCGCGCCCAAACCCAAACGTCCTCCGGCCGCCGACCCTTACCATCCATTGGTACCAGGTCCCCACCAGTACCACCACTTCCAGGTCCGTGCTACCCGAATAACCCACCCAGAGTCTGCTATTCATAATTTATTTTATTCATAGGTAGCTCACGTAGTCCGCACGTACAAAGTAGTTCGCGCTCGCCACCCGTTCCAGGTAATGTCATTAAAATTCGAGCGACATTCGAATTTTAAAGTTATTTTTTAGGGAGCTCGCGTTCGGGTTCCTCGCAAAGCCCCGCCGTTTCAGGCAGTTCGCGGCGGCCCCCAGAGCCAGGTATTTATTTATTCTTTTTGTAATTTCGACTATCCATTCATTTTACTCGCGAAAGGGAACTCACATCTCCTAGATGGCTCTCGCTCTCCACCAGTAGGATCATCCCGTTCTCCGCCTATTTCTAGCAGTTCAAAATCGCCATCAGTGCCAGGTGCTTATGAATCTTTTTGACCACCGCATGTAGCTGATTGTTCTGGTTGTTCCAGGGAGCTCTGTCTCACAAATGGCACGTACGACGAGCAATGCACCCTCTACCTCCTCCATGGTTACTAATTCCTCTCATTTATCATCTGCCACAACGCGTTCGATACACACGCGGATGCCCGCGACGGCTGACAAGGAGACTCCCAACCCAAACGATAGGGGTGACGATGAGGAGAGATTTGATGGCGATCGGGGTTATCAAGAAGAAAGAGGATATGACGCGGCGGGGGGGAAATATAAACACCAGCATGGTGGGTATAACGAGCAGAATGGACTGCGTAGTGCGGTAGAGCCAAGCAGCGGGTCCTCGCAATATGGCATAAGCAACCTCCCCAGCCGCACTCCTCCTTCTCAGGAATCTCGACCCCGAACTCAAGAAAGGCAATGGACACGAACGCGTCCGATCCGCTCGGCTACTCTTCCGACTCCCCCATCTCAGCCACCTAACGATATCCAGGACAATGAGCCACAATCGCTAACACTACGCATGGCAGCACTCGGGCTGCCTTCTTCTTCCAAGTCACCGACGCAGATACAAAACGAGCTGAGCAGACAGTCCTCGGTGCAGACGCAAAGCTCGCGCTCGTCCTCACCGAGTTTTGACCTCGGGACCCACCCGTTGCTGCAGCACGTGCCATCTAGGAGAGAACAAGGACTTGACGACCTACCCACACACTCATCTCTACAGCATGGCCAATCTGTGATTGAAGCACTCCAGGATCGCCCAGTCCTAGTCGAGAGACGAGTATCTGGTAGGAGCCAAAGTTTGGTGCGTGAGCATGAGCGGCGGAGCAGGTCGCCTGCTCGTGAACAGTCCCCTGTGCGTGCTCAGAGGGAGCCTTCCCCTTCGCAAAAACAGTGGTCACAGAACATTCCGCCCATGCCCCGTACGCCATTATCACCCGCTGAGAGCTCTCCTTTCGCATTCAACGTCGACGAAAACAGGTCGTCTACACGATCCGCTTTCGCACGACCTGCATCTCCGGTTAAAAATTCCGTGCCTTCGTCGTCGTCGTCTGGGTTTTCACGCCCTACATCACCGTCAAAATCTCCCCTACCGACACCCCCAACCTCGCGCGCCGAGGTGGGAGGTGGATCTGTATTTTCCTCTCCACGGAAAGCTAACGGAGGGAAAGGCTCGTCTACGTCTCAAAATCAAAATATCCCTTCCGGTTCACCACAAAAATCAAACAATCCTTTTGCCTCGCCAACGCTGCCCTCTTTGTCTACACCACCGAAGCTAGCCTACCTAAGCAACTCCAGCGCCCGGAATGCATTCCCACCGAGCGCGTTCCCATCGTCTTTTCCAAAGGACCACACCGATTCAACGAAAAACAGATCAAATTCGGGCACAAGTTCAAGTTCGCACATCATGGAGCGCCAGCGCCAAAAACAGCGCGCGTACGTATCCGCTTACGACCTCGACGATGAGCCGCCTGCTTCGCCTCTCCGCGAGCGCGTAGGTCTCCCTTCTCCCAATGCGTCACGGCCGTCTTCCCCATCAGACCTGGGTGCGCGTGCTGAGGAATTCACCAGGGGCCGCACAAATAGGGATGAGGATGATAGTTATAGCAAAGACTACGACGATGACGACGAGCGTTCGCCCTCTCCGATACGTTTTGCAAAGCGCTCGTCGAACCAGTTCTCAGTGCTTGAGATGGGTTACGTAGGTGCGGAGGGCGTGCCGAGATGGCATTGGACGCAGACACCCAGGGGTTTGGGAGCAAGGCAGAATGGTGAGAGTCGACGTATTGATGAAAACGTACCGGTTGTATCTCTGCCTGGCACGAATGAGGACGGTGAACGTAATCACGGTGTCGTAACGAAAACAAACTCGTCGCGGGAGTCTCCACCGAGGATCGCTGTTTCGAGCGCTACGCCGCCGAGAGTTGCTGTTACTGAGTCGACGCCTCCCAGGGTGGCAGTTACGAGTGCTACTCCGCCAAGAGTAGCTGTTACTGGGTCGACGCCACCCCGAATTGCGGTTTCGGGCTCGTCTCCGCCACGCAGATCTTCGTCTTCCACTCCACAAATATCCGTGTCCTCGCCATCCATGTCGCAGATATCTGTGTCCTCGCCCTCTACATCGCAAATATCTGTTTCTGCTGCTAGCTCCTCTTCAAGACAGCCCAGCTCCCGGAACACGTCAGCGCTATCCCAGGAGTCAAAGCGTGTTCTCCCCCCCTCTTCAGGCCAGAATGGTCTAGGAGGACAAAATGATGTGTTTAATGCACAGAGTGGAGGCAAAATTTCGGGAGTGCTGAGCGGGATGCGTGGGAACGGTCTATCATGCGGGGGATGCGGTGGGCCCATTATTGGACGTATTGTCAGCGCGATGGGGCATCGCTGGCACCCAGGATGTTTCCGTTGTTCCGTGTGCACTGAGCTCCTTGAGCATGTATCGAGCTACGAGCATGAAGGAAAGCCGTATTGTCATCTTGATTACCATGAGGTTCATTCTCCATATGACTCTTTCTTATTTGATGAATTCTAACTTAGATGTCATACAGAGCTTTGCACCGCGCTGTTATCACTGCCAGACGGCTATTGTCGACGAGCGGTTTATTACGCTTGATGACGAAGCGCTGGGAAAGCGGACGTATCACGAGCAGCATTTCTTCTGTGCGGAATGTGGGGACCCGTTTCTCCCTCCGGCTTCCGGGACCGGTGGGCTGACTGTCACGGGTGATGGCGAATTCGACCTCGATGATGACGTCGGGTTCACAGTGTACAAAGGCCACCCCTACTGCGAGGCGTGTCATGTCCGTCTGCGGATGCCCAAGTGCAAACGCTGCAAGAAGTCGATCAGGGACGGAATGCGCGCGGTGGAAGCCTTGGGAGGGAAATGGTGTTGGGAGTGTTTCGTATGTGAGGTAGTCATTTTTCTGCCTGTGGGTTGTTCTGAAAGCCGAGCTGATGACAAACGTGTCGCGTCTCTAGGGTTGCAAAAAGCCGTTTGAAGACCCTTCGTTCTTCTTGCGCGACAACAAGCCGTTTTGCGAGCCATGCTTTAGTTTAATATTGCGGAATGACGTCTGAGGTGCGGTTGTGGTGGTGTGAATAATCTATTGTTTTGTTTTTTCGCTCGTAGGTTCTTTGGATGTGGTAGTTGTTGTGTTCGATGTATGTTCTGCGCCTATATTCTGAACGGTTACCACAATGCAACATACCAGTACTTGTTGGTTGTTGAGAGTGGCTTCTCGTCCCAATTTTGGATGTCAAGAGACATAGTAAAAGCTGCCTCGCCAGCTTCATCACCCACCTTGGTTTTCAATCTCATGCCCACAAGATGGACGCACCGAAACGACGTGAACGAGTGAGTATGGGTCGCTGCACGAGCGTGCAGAAACTAATGAACTTTAATAAGAATGTCGTGATGATACACATTATGATAGATGATTCTCAACGCAAACCCCGATGTAGCTATTTCTTGTCTGCTCTTGAAGGCCTCAGAGGTCTATGCTTTGATTGTGGAAGGGGAGACATTGGCCAAGATTCTATCTACTAGTACGCTAGCGATATACGGAAAGATGGAGTATGCAGATTTCATCGCCCATTACTCCGCGATGAGAAATTTGTGTGAGTCAAAATTCAAATACATTACTCCACCGCCCGAGACTCAGCTTAGTTTTTCTGCCCAGGGAAAGAAGTTGGCAAGCACGTTTCCAATGAAACGAACGTCGCGATTCACAGCTGCAGAAGGGTTCTTGACCGTCTCATGCAGCACTTTCGGGAATCGGAATCAAAGGGCTAGCGTGATCGTCCGCCATGTAGGTAAGCGCTTCAAGTTCACTGAGAATCCGTCTTCGGCATTCGATGATCTGGGCTAGTAGGGGATCTGGACTTCAGCTGCACTGATTGTCATCGATGCACTGGTTAAACGCCTCCCAGGAACAGACTATTCATCTGTTTGCAGGCAGGCAGGCTTCTTACGAGCAGCTAATTGAATTGTCCACGAACGTCCGCATCCTTGTCACATCATGTCCACTGGATGACATCCACGACGCCCTGTCCTCCAGGTCTCACGTTCGTCACATCCACGCACCCTTCTACAACTTCCTCACGGAAAAATTAGGGAGTGGCAGATTCTTTGTCGATGTGTCACTGTCACAGAACTCGCTGCGGGTAATGAAGTGCAGCCTTAGATTCAACATCTGTTCCTTGGAGAGTTCTTACATTCCCAATTCAGCCATCCCCAATTTGCAGAGCCTACGAGTGAAGGAGTCCATTCCGGCTGAGTTAACATACTCATGTCGCTTCTGGGCGTTGCACGTGCGAGCTACGCCTTTCACACCCTTGCTAGCCGCCGCAGTTCAAGCCTTTTTGGACGGGGAGCGTCTCCTTTTCTGGCTGGAAGCACTCGCTCTGTTGAAATGCCTCGATACTTCAGCGGCTCCTCTTTCGCCTATCACAGATTGGTTTGTGGTGCGTAGCTGAATCACATTCTTTGGACCAATGGAACCTTACGTTCACATAGGGTCATACTGGGTGTGCGTATCGATGACGCTACTAGTGACATCCAGCGCTCCATCGAAACTTTCGGGGCTACCATTTTACACAGCATCCCACATTTGTACTTGTCCGCTCTGCCATTAGCTCCAACGGAGTCGAGAATGTTTAAGATGTTCACTGCGAAGTTTCAATGCACCCCCCGAGTCGTTGCTGGCCATGTCACGGCCGCTGAAGTAAAAGACACTCCACACGCCCATTCGGTCATTTGCGATTCACCGGATGGGAAATAAATTGTATGCGGTTCAGTTGATGGACTGATTAGGCTGTGGGATACAGTGAAGGGCGAGTCATTGGGTCCCTCTCCAAGGGCACACTACCAGTATTCACTGGCAGTGCATTGCCATCTCACCTGATGGACAATACATGGTTTCGGGTTCAGCTGACATGACAGTCTTGATAGATTCGTGTATGGGACGTATATACCGGGAAGGCGTTGAATAACACATTCTGAGGGCATACAGCCTGCATCGACCCTGTTTCCTTCTCACTAGATGTGACAGGCGTTGTGTCCGGTTCAGCTGAAATAACGATTCGGGTTTGGGATGCAAAAATAGGCGGGGCATTGAGCGACCCTCTGCAAGGGCACCACGGCGACGTTCTGTCGGTTGTGATCACGCCAAATGGAAGATGCATTGTGTCCTGCTCACCGCTAAATTTATACATGATGGTCAGAAGTTCCGAACGAAGTCTCAGAGGACAGCATGAAAAAATTATACATTTCTGAGTGACTCTGGCGATTGGCGTACATACTATGCACTAAACTGCGCTACGTTTTTAAGTGAGGTATATACCTGTGGCAGTCGTCGCACCCCGCCATGCCTGCCACGAGGATCGATGGGAAAGCAGGGTTCACACTGTCATAACTCCACCGGCTTCCTCTGAGTCACTTCCCTGGAAGGTGAGCCAATGGCGGCGTGACATGCCACCCATAGGATCAGGGAGATCATCCTCCAAAGACGTGAAATAGAGAATCCCGTAACCCATCATGGCTAAGAAACATGCTCCACCCGATGCCCACGGTACACCAATTACTCGGGAGACCCAGAAGATGAACTGAGCAAGCATAAGTACGAGGCTCCATAAGTACAGTGCTCTCGGCATGCTGTATATAACAGATAGAGGCAGGAAGCCCCAGTCGGATGATTTTGCAGTGTGTAGGAAGCGAGCCTAGAACATATGGTGAATCAGGTTGTAATGAACAAAGAAAGAAGATGCGAACCGCAAATGAGGCAGTCGCGTCTTCGAAACCACGGTGTCGCAACAACAGGGTTGATCCAGACAAAATGCTTGATGACGCTGCAAGAATTGGTGCCATGGAAGACGACACTGAAGCGCGCGGTAGCATTGCGATGAGAATACTGACACTGCGATATTATCCGTCAAAACCATGAATCACCCAATCTCCAAAATTAAAACTGACATTAGCACCGAAAATGCCTAAACGAGTATGGTAATGAGTGTTCATACTCGACGAGACTAATGACGTACCCATAAACACATCTCTCTCCATTCTGAGATGCACGCAGCCATGAAAGCCTGCCACTGGTCAACATACACCTGATCGTGAACGAACAGATCATGAAGCTTGGAGTAGTAGTGGTTGGGAACTCCCCACAAGATCCAGTTTGCCTGTGCACGTATCCCTGGGCGTTCAACTATGTCTTCTGGCATCGTCGGGTGCGATCTGTCTAATTGAGCATTCTCTTGTCCATAGTATGTCATGAATCGTTGGTTATCTTTCAGTTATTCAGCACTATGAAAAAATTGCAAGATTTTCAAAACAACTGACTGATTGCGCCCCAAAGTCGCGCTTAAGATGCGTTAGATGGTCGAAATATGTATGTGCCTCATTTCTTACCAACGAAACATAGTGTATGACCATCTAAAGGTTTGCCTTTCAAGATCGTGAGGATATGAAACTTCTTTGCAACAGTCACTTCCATACCTCGTTGTAAGGATAGTGCCTGCAGAAACTGGCTACATTTCCCCTCGGTATATGGGAACGTGGAGGTGCGCGACGTCGTGCGATCTAAATGCGTGCGGTGTCATATACAATTGAACGCGCAAGTCTTCCATAACCATGCACATACCTATCATACCATGACTTATGACGCTTATCAAGTTGTCCAAAATATCTGGCGCCATCTGTGCATAGATGTGCATCGGGAAAAATTCCACGTGCACCCAGTAGAGTCTTTCCAGTGCAATACCTGTCGAAACTCAGTCAACCTTTACTACTACACAAGACAATCGAACACACTCAAGTGCGAGTCAGATATCAACATGCCCATATCGAGCAGTTCTGATGACGTAGGTTCAAGCCAGAAGAGGGAGCGGCTATGGTGGTCAACGAAATAATAGGCGCATGTAGATGTGTGTGGCAGTTCGTCGAACCGAAGTTCGACGAAGAGCTCACAGGCTTGTGGCAAGGTAACGCCACATTCAACGATCCTCTTTTCAATTATTGCCAGCCAGTTGGACACCGAATGACCAATGTCTTCCTTTAACACGTTCTCCTCCGTGACGATCGAAAAACGAGCTTGCTGCGTTTGAAAATACTGCTGACCTTCAGGGTGAGTGAAAGATAGCCAACTGGACTTGGCGCTGGACGGTTAGCCGGTGTTAGCTCGAGCTGCAAGCCAGTCGACAAGTGACCTTACTTGACACGAGCTCGCAAGCCAGGTGCAGTTGTGGTGTGGTACGCGTCCATCCTGGATTGATGATGAATGAAGGACACGCTGTACAAAATGGATTGCAAGAACCTACCAGGGCAGACACCCATATCGTCTGGTGGATATCGAGGTCACCGGTCTAAGCTCTTTGACTACAGATGCCATGTCGCTGTGGTATGTTGAAAGTAAAGTAGAAGGTAATGGAGTGCTTGTCATCGGTGGATGGATTTGGAGATCTTGGGTGGCGCAAGTTGGGGGGGCATCGGTGGTACAATAGCATTTACTACTTATATGGAATGAACACAGCCCATAGATGGTCGATATGTCGTCCACTGGAGTCAAGTTCCTTGAGCCTTCCACCACTGGCAGGCGCCGCTTCCACCTTCCATCCTGATTGTCCTGTGCCGAGTTGACCGCTCAACGGATGGTTGTCGATTTGCTGGCACTGTCCTCTATTTAGTCACTTGCGCACACCGTTGCACTTGTGTCAGATTTCCAGTTAGAATGTTTTAGCCAGACATTGCAACCTAATCTTCGATCATGCGGCAATGCCGTCGAACTGCAAACTTACATCTCGAGTAGTCAATTGTGCAGCTAAATTTCACATCGTGACTTGTTGATCGGTACCGGCAAATGGTCGTGTCCAGTGACTCAGTGACTCAGTCTCTGAGTATTTGACTCGCGTGGCCCATCTGGCAAGGCAGTGGCACCGTGACCAATAATGAAGTTAATAGAACACCGTGACGCCTGCCTCTTGCCACATGGTGCCATGCACAGCTCAGGGCATCAGGCTGTCCATGGGGTGAAACGAAATTGTTAGTACCCTCAAATCGCGATTTCAAGTAATATGTCCTGACTGGTCTAAATGTGTATGCATCTGCAGCGACCAGAATTTCCGTCACTTTTTGGCCACGTCTCCATTCTTTCGCAGTTTGCTCAGCAATGATTATGATATGTTTGACCTCGGACCGACTGCTCCTTGGCGCGAAGATATGTATTATGAGGGTTTTATATCCTCCACTGGCCAATTTAATGCATCAGCAATATAGCCGCCGATACAGCTCACTCACCATCCTTCACAACTTCTTGAGGCGTTCCGATAAGTAAGTAGCGCTTATGAGATCAACGATTCGATATTCAGCGCTTACATATGCCCATAGCAGGTTATGAATGCAAATTTAGCCATTATGGTTCAGCGCCAATACCATATAGTGCATGCTAGGTTGCTCAGAGCCCTTTCCTACCTCTCCTCTAAGACTTTTACTGCCCTATTTCCAACTGCGTACTGCTGCATGACGGATTCCAGATCTACATCAACATGGCCAATCATGTTAGAAGATCATAAATACCCATGCCGATCACCGGCAAGAACACTCGTACTAATCATAGTAAAGACGCAAGAACCCCATGGCAATGCAGAAAACACGACGAGGATATTCCGGAACATCACGATGATAATCAACTGAGGGATTATCGGACGAAGAAGAATTTTTCCCGGAAGGGAAGAAGTTGGAGACAATTCACGAACGCTCACTGGATTTGGTACTTGTTCTTTAGTTCTGATACGATGTACGATTGAAGTGGACATTGCCCAAGTTCACTGTTAGCCGAGGCCTTCATGACCCGAGACTTAGATATCTGGCACCATCGCTCAATTGCAAGCATCCACTGGTAAGACGCAGAATAATCACTGTAAGCCAGTTTTGCAGTCACATAATTCCATCTATCAGAAGTAAGCGCTCTCTGTTGCACTAGAGCTGCCGTTTGATGGGTTAAATATATTAGGTAGGAACACACACACCTTCCTCCTGGTAACATTGACCCTAGACTATAGTACGACAAATGGAGGGTGTAGATCATCAAGCACATCCCTAAATAGGGAAAATCAGAGAGATGATCGAAGCTATCCTGTCGTTATCAAGAATCTCAAGATGTTGTGTGCACGAACTACGAAGATGAAACAGGCGGGACTTTTCCCGAAGTTCTGGCACTGGGCTATGTATTTTTCGGGGGCGGCTGGAGAGAGCTGGAGAGTTTCCGAGGACTCCATTATTGCAAATTAACCAGGAGTTGGCGGTAGCAGGTAGTATCTGCTTTCTGTAATTTCGGAAACTTCAAAAACTTACTCGGAGTCGGGATGCACTCCAGCTTTGATATCCGCGCTTGCCAATTACACATTTATCCTACAGTTGCTGTGTCGCAGTGCAGTAAGTAACCGATGTGTTTTTTTATGTAAAAAAAAAACACTCAATCATTGTCTCTCTAGGCTAGCTTAATATCACCAGTACGTGTAGGTGTGTGTGCGATACAGTATATCGAGTCCGGTGCATAAATGAATGTCCATTGGCTTAACCGACATGAACTGCGGTACCTTGACTAAACGCGCAGTGCTTGTGATGAGTAAAGCACATATTGCTCACCAAATGGTCGGGGGTGTACGAGTAGCCGAGTGTCGCGTCGCATGGTTGCCGAAGGTGTTCTGGTTAAGACAAAACGAGTGACAAGATAATGTTATTAATGATCTATAAAGATG
The DNA here is from genome assembly GCA_002995055.1 of Rhizopogon rudus. Classification (NCBI taxonomy): domain Eukaryota; kingdom Fungi; phylum Basidiomycota; class Agaricomycetes; order Boletales; family Rhizopogonaceae; genus Rhizopogon; species Rhizopogon rudus. The sequence goes on along the minus strand of PVYE01000762.1, from coordinate 24,702 downwards.
GTAGGTGGTCCGGCTATCTTGCCCTAGGGTTATCTGCGAAATAATTGCCCTCCAATGCAGCACCGTAATTCCACTGCTCGGGAAGCATCTTGTGTAATCTATATTTTTGTACAATTTCTGCAACCTTCGCGTGGTCCACATCGTGCTGCTTCAGCATCTCGGGGTCCGGGAGGGGAGGGAGCGTTGCGAATGCATGCCGAGCGACGCCTACTTGTTCTAGGTAAACCTGCTTTGAAAGCCGGGGCGGATACTTGTGCTCTTGCGCTATTACACGCTCAATGCTGCCATATTCGCGGATGAACTTCAGCGCACGATGAGGACCGACGTTCTTGATGCGCTGTGAGAAGTCGGTGCCGAGGAGTAAAAGGAAGTCGATATATGCAGACTTGGACAGTTGGAGAGCGGTACGAACATGGGACCCACAGACGAGGATTAGTGGGTCGTTTCTATTGGCGATGTTTCGAATGAGGGGAGCCTCGTATACGAGAACGTCCTAGGTGATGAATGAATAACGGTTCACACATAGACTCACAAGAGGGCCATACCGTATCTTCGCTTGCGACATAGTCAGCTACGCCATGAATAACAAGTGAGGATGCGAGAGCCTCTGCCTCAAAATGTCCCTCTGACTCGATACATGGCACTCCCATAGCGCGCAACATCTCCTTGCTCTCCTCGTATGTCTGAACGGTAGGGGGGTTCGATCGGCGAGCGTAAGACTCGGAGATAGTGCTGCTCCTTTCAGCCAACATTGCGAGCGCAGTCACAGGAGCGTCCCCAAGCGTGTCCCATATTTGACCCTCTTCTATTGTCATCTGAAGTTGGGACTTAGACATGATGTACTCGACGCGGGTCTCCTCCGGCGACTCGGGGACCTCCACGGTAGAGGGAAGTGAAGTGACCTGGGCGACGCAGTTGCGATATTCTTGATATAGGGAGGAGAGAGTAGAAAGCACATCCTCTGCTGGGGGAGCAGAATCCACGATAGTGGCAAAAGTCATGTCCTGGGATGTTTGAAAATCAGCTTCTTGAAGTTCACCCTGCATGATGCTTAGACAAGAAGGAAGATCTTGCAGCCGAAGGTCGGATGCGCCTTCAGCGAGGGAAGCACCCGGATCCAATGTCGAACTGTTTATATAGTCTGGCCATGACTTGGAATCACTGGGCGGGACGACGGTGATCGATTGACCTGTGCGAGCGAGAAGAATTTCCTTCATATCTGCATCCGACATGTCGACAAAATCATAAATTGCCGAAAAGGTATCTTCCTCCGGTTGAAATGATGGAGTATTGAAGACGTTCTTAATTTCCGAGAGACCTGAAGGAGTCTGATAGCGAGCACTAGTGACATTGAATGTACTCGCATCATCGTTAAGGATATCAGATGGTGATGGCGACGGCTGGATGTACGTAGGGACGACCCTCTGAGCCTCTGGTTTGTGTTCTAAGGCATTTGTGGCGCGTCGACGGTCTAGCGGATCCATGGAATGATATTGCGGTAGTAATCGCATCAATTTCCGAAGTCTGCTTAGTCTATCCACCTCAATAGATGAACGAGCTGCATCCAGCCTCCGAACCTCTCTACGTCGTTCTACCTAGGAAAAATGTTTATATGCAATGTCTGCGGCCATTATAGCAACTTACCTCTCGAGCTTTAGCGATGCTACGGTCTCTACCGTCAAAGACACAAATCGCTTGCACATTACACTCTTTGAGCTCCGTGATTATACGGTGCCACCCGAGGACGTGCCTATGCGGATGAGGCATAGGTGCAAAGTGAAGACGTTGAGTTATAAGAGTGCCATCGCTATTTCGAACAAGGATGAGTCAGGGGAATTAGTTAGACGGAGAGCTTACATGACAATGGTCTTACCACAGAGAGATCTGAGGCGGTCTGGAAGTTTTCTGATAACTTCCGGGCTGATGTAGGTAAATTCAGAAGTGAGTAGAGAAAAACTGGTTTAGAGCTTACCAGGTTTTCTGCAAAAATGGGGTAAGACCCAGAACCCCCATGCGCACTGCAGTCTTGATTCCAGGTTATTCAACGTTTGAAATTGTGTATCAGGAGTCAGGAAATTGACCCCGTTCCATTGAAAGCTTTGGTCAGGAGCACACTATAGTGCAAAACTATTACCATTCATCAATTTCCTTTTACGGCATTTTATAAAACTCCGCAACCGCGAGGTCGTCGTGGCTTCTCGCAGCGCCTTGTAAGTCAACTACAAGATCAACGACGACAACATTCCTTAGTGAACAGTCTGGTTCCTTGTGCTATCGATACACAATCTACGATACAGAAAATCATTCTTGGTGACTAGACCGACTTTGCGCCCAAGATGTCGGTGATGCTCACGAAGTTTGAGTCCAAGAGCAACCGCGTCAAGGGTATGTTTGTTTCAGGGCTTGTCTTGACTTTCTGACGCACCTTCGTGTAACAGGGCTCGCGTTCCATCCTACTCAGCCACTGCTTGCCGCTGCGCTTCATAATGGGAGTGTTCAGCTCTGGAATTACCGAATGGGTGTATTGGTGGATAGATTCGAAGAACACGAAGGTAAAGTTCATGTAATGACTACGGTATGTGTGTCTCATGACATCGACTGCCAGGACCCGTTCGGGGTGTTGCAATTCATCCCAGTCGAGCGCTACTGGTCACTGGAGGCGACGACTACAAGATCAAAGTGTGGGGTGCGTGGGGTCTACGTTTCCCAAGCCTGATGCTCATGAACACCGTAAGACCTGAAACCTCAGAGCAGAAGGTGTCTGTTTACTCTTCACGGTCACCTTGATTATGTCCGAACAGTTCAGTTCCACCACGAAATGCCATGGATTGTAAGTTACATGTCATTTCATTTCACATAGCTTATTGAAATGATATGTAGTTGTCGGCGTCTGATGATCAGACCATTCGCATATGGAACAGCACGTCGCGTCATTGCATCGCTATCTTGACCGGGCACTCGCACTATGTCATGTCCGCACAATTCCACCCAAAAGACGATCTCATCGTCTCAACGTCGATGGACCAAACTGTGCGTGTTTGGGACATCTCGGGTCTGCGAAAGAATACTCCGAACAATGGGCCAAACAACTTCGAGACATTTGACACGTTCTCCACGGTCAAGTACGTGCTGGAAGGCCACGATCGCGGGGTAAACTGGGCGTCGTTCCACCCTACCCTACCGTTGATCGTGTCTGCAGCGGATGATCGGACGATCAAGATTTGGCGAATGAGCGAGACTCGGGCATGGGAGGTTGATTCGTGCAGAGGTCACTTCAACAGCGTGTCAAGTGCTATATTCCACCCGAAGCATGAGTTGATTGTGTCGTGCGGAGAGGACAAGACTGTCAGAGTTTGGGACCTGGCCAAGCGGACGGCAATCCAGACGTTCAGGCGGGAGAACGATAGGTTCTGGATATTGGCTGCACACCCCAACCTCAACTTGTTTGCAGCAGGACATGACGGCGGTCTGATCGTGTTCAAGCTCGAGCGCGAACGACCTGCTTTCACCGTGCATGGCGATACGCTCTACTACATTCGCGACAAGTATGTCCGCACTTATGATTTCAACTCGGGTTCGGACATCGGCTTGCTGAGCGTGAGGAAGTTCGGAAGCCCGTATGTTCCCCCGCGGACTCTGAGCTACAATCCTGCCGAGCGTGCAGTTGTGGCTACCATATCCTCGGATAACGGGCTATTTGAGCTCTCTTCATTGCCGACGCAATCCAATGGCGAGGTTAAAGACTCGTCCGCAGATGGAAAGCGTGGCTCTGCACACAGCGCGATCTTTGTGGCAAGAAATCGATTTGCGGTGCTGAACAAAACTTCTCAGGTAGCTGCTTTGATCTCACTGTGACAGGCATAGTGTTTATGATTTTTCTAGCTCATCGAAGTTCGCGACTTGTCAAATTCAGTCGTGAAAACCATCAAACCTCCGGTCCAGACTAATGAGATTTTCTACGGTGGTACAGCCTGCCTAATCCTCAGCTCCACGTCCACTGTTGTGTTGTATGATATTCAACAGCAGAAAACTATTGCAGAGTTGAACAGCCCACCCGTTAAATACGTCGTTTGGAACGCGGACGGGTCTCTGGTCGCTCTGATGAGCAAACACAGTGAGTACATATTACGCAGTTCTTTGGATTGACTTTGAAACCGTGAGCAGCAATTACTATCGCCAATAAGAACTTCTCACAAAACAGCCTTATTCATGAGACCATCCGGATCAAGTCTGGGGCTTGGGATGACGCAGGCGTTTTTATCTACTCCACGCTCAACCATATCAAATACTGCTTGCCTCAGGGGTACCGTGCTTCCCTCCGCTAGCTTCCATGTAACTGATCTATGTACATTCTTAGTGACCATGGCGTGATTTGCACACTTGATAACCCTGTCTACCTCACCCGTGTCAAGGGGAAGACCGCCCATTGCTTGGACCGATCTGCTCGCCCGCGCACCATCACGTTCGATCCAACCGAGTACCGGTTCAAACTTGCGCTCCTGCGTAACAATTATGACGAGATACTTCATATTATCCGCACGTCGACATTGCTTGGGCAGAGTATCATCGCTTACCTTCAGCAAAAGGGCTTCCCGGAGGTCTGTTTTCAAGCCAAGATCCGTGAGATATAGAGGGCTCATGCGACATACAGATTGCACTGCACTTTGTGCAGGATAAGAACACCAGATTCGATCTTGCAATCGAGTGTGGAAATTTGGATGTCGCACTCGAGACTGCAAGAGCGATCGACCGACCTGAGTGCTGGGACCGTCTAGCGCAACAAGCCTTGAAGCAGGGCAACCACAAGGTTTGTTTGTTTCTTCCCCTGTATTTTACTTACCCGACGATTGATTTGTTCCGCCCCTAGATCGTCGAAAAGGCCTATCAACAGACCAAAAACTTTGACCGCCTGTCGTTTTTGTACCTCGCCACGGGCAGTACGGAAAAGCTTTCTAAAATGCAGAAAATTGCGGATGCACGAAGCGACCCCATGTCACGCTTCCATAATGCGCTTTATGCCGGCGATGTTCTTGGCCGTATTGCTGTTTTGCGCGACGTTGGGCTTCGTAAGTACACTCTGTTCACTCTTACGTTTTCTAAGACTTTACACCGCATCCCAGATCCCCTGGCATATCTGACAGCAAAAACGAATGGTTTAGAGGAAGAAGCTGCTGAGATTCTTGAAGCCGCTGGCCTTACTGAGGCTGACGTGGACGACGTCCCTGCCTTCGGAAAGTCTACCCTCCAAACCCCGTCTGTTGTTACTCCTACATCCAACCTCAATTGGCCAACTATTTCCATGGGTGAATCCTTCTTTGACCGCGCACTTGCAAATGGCCACCTTGACGCGGATGGTGATATACCCCACGTCAATGGTGTGGACTCAGGTGTAGGTGCCTCCACCGCCCTGGATGAGTGGGCGAAGGATGAGGAACAAGAAGTAGAGGAAGATGGATGGGAGCTTGACGTAGAGGCGGAAGGCGATGATGAGAAGGATGCAGATGAGGAGTTTGAGGATGCCGTGGAAGAGGAGGATCTTGGCGCCGGCGCTGCACCCGGCGTGAGCGAGAACGAGCTTTGGGTTCGGAACTCACCGTTCGCAGCTGATCATGTTGCAGCAGGATCATTCGACACTGCTATGCAGGTGAGCTGAATGCCCTTCCACATGTTTGAGTAGTGCGCTCAATTTCTTCATATAACCTAGCTTCTCAACCGGCAACTTGGCGTTGTTAACTTTGCACTCTTGAAGCCCTTGTTCTTGTCTATCTATCGTTCATCGCACGTCTATGTGTCGCCGATAGCTTCTCTACCGCCCTTGCAACTGCACATTCGGAGAAATCCCGAGGAGACCTCCCCAGGAAGGGTGCTTCCCGTTGCTTCTCGGACGCTGCAGTCTATTCGCACGGAACTATCGGAAGGATATCGCTTCGTTTCTGGAAACAAGTTGCCAGAAGCGCAGACAACATTCCGGTCTGTGTTGCAGGCTTTGCTGCTTATAGTCGTCTCGTCCGATAACGAGGCAAAAGAAGTAAGCGCTATCAATTCACTCGATATCACGCCAACTCATCATACTACCAGTGGCGAGATAACGTGACGGCTGCTCGAGAATATCTACTGGGTGTCTCTATTGAGCTTGAACGGCGACATATCCAACAGGATGATCCTGACAACGTCCGCCGGAGCCTTGAACTCGCCGCATATTTCACGCACTGCCAGCTACAGCCCCAGCACATGCAGATCGCCCTACGGAGCGCCATTGGTGTGTTTGCCAAGGCCAACAACCATGCAACGGCTGCCAAACTGGCACGTCGTCTCCTTGACCTCAACCCTGATCCCAAAATTGTCGCACAGGTATGCGCCCAATTCCGCTAGTTTGTCCATTGCCCCATACTAACTCCCACTTGAAGGCTCGTCAACGCATCGCCGCAGGGGACCGTAATCCTCGGAACATAGTTGAGACCTCATATGATGAGTTCACAGAGTTTGAAATCTGCGCTGCCACGTACACGCCCATCTATAAGGGCTCTCCCTCCGTGCGTTGCCCATATACCGATGCGGCGTTCCTGCCTGAGTTCAAGGGCAAGTTGGACCCGTTGATGGAGCTGACTGAGATTGGGGCGACTGCGAGTGGGCTTCCTGCGCCACGGTAGTGATTTTTTATGGATGGACAGTACAATCAAATCCTTGCATACCTTTCCAATACCTTTGTGTTGGTTTTTCGTCCTGAATTGATCGATCGTAGTATCACGTGACTTTTGCTATAACTTGACGCGAAGCCTCTTCAAGTTCTTCTCCTTCAAACCTCAGTTCCACGATGGATATCACGTATATTGATTCATCGCCAGCCCATCAAGTCACTGACAAGATGTTGCCCAGCACTGAAGACGCGCCATTTGAGGGCCCGCGGGCCCCTGAACCAGCTCAACTCCCATCACCAGAGGCAAGCTCTGATCGCGACAGGATGCCTTCGCTGCAAGAAATCCTTCAAATGACGTCTACCACAATGAACTTCATATCAACCATTACAACTCTTTTCCATGAGACAGGGGAGCAGAACACTCGCTTCCGAGAAGGTAAAATTAGATGCTTAGGGCGCATATAATCACGCAGATACCGATTTCCTCACAAAACTTAGAGCTTGCACAGAAGATCCTCTTCGCAATAATGAACACATACGCCTGGGCGAACGCAAGGGTTGTGCATGAGCACGCAGCTGCACGGGACACTCTAGAAGCCGGGATTTCAAAACTCATGGAAGACGAGAAGGATCAAGGCAGGTCATCTCACCTTGTTCCCAAGTCAACGTTTGGTATGCACGCTGCATCTGTTATCACCGCGTTGAGGCTATGTTGGTTCCTTGTTACTGTTGCTAATTGTTGTTGTTTCCCTCAAAGATCGCATGCGGGCGCGTTTGTCGGAGATGTTTGGAGCCATCAACAATACCGTTGCTAACCTGGCGGGGCTCTATTGAGATCGGACGTCGTCGTTGCTGTCTGATGTGGGGCGCTGTCTGCATTCATAATGTCAATGCCTCTGCCTAATTCGAACGAGCTTTGTTCTCGAAAGTTTGATGCCATCACGAAACTGTTGTATATCCATTGTCTAAAACCTGGTAATTAGGCTCGTCACGAGAGGCTGCTTGCTGTCCCACAAATGCGTATCAAGACGTCAATGTCGTTCCGGCATTTGTCGTCATTGCATTTTCCTTCATCCCCTGAAATTCAGAACAGCCAATTCAGGAAAAGAATTTCCACGATTGCTTTAATGCTCGTTAACGTTCTGAGAAAGGAAGGAAACTGTGATCAGCCTTCGCTGAACCTCCCGACGACGGGCACCGAGGTGGATACCCAGTCAATACCCAGCCGAAAATCAGCTCTGTCAGGGATAGAGCAATCAGATATGGCCGGAAAAGGCCCACATTGTTCCTTCGTTCTTCTCGCCGAGTTCGATATTGATAGTGGTGCACAACTCACATACCAGTTTCCCCAGCCGCTGGGAACAGATGAGGGGTGAATTTCGGCTTGACCTGACTCGAAAGATGTGTTGTTAACTATTCCGCGTTAGTTTGCTGGCCAATCTCATGCTTCCAGATGGAGCCGAGAGACATCTCGAGGACTGGACGATCTTCTTCCTCAACCAGACACCATTCAATACTATTGCTCCAGTTCTTGCTTTGGAGACTGAATCGAGTGACAATCAATCAAGTAGAGAAGATGGTTGCCCGGAGCTGTTGTATGTCCTCAACCTGGTCCGGACGAAGCATGACAAGTCAGTTCGGAGGTGTGTAGACGCTCATTGAATTCCCCTCCTCCACCTTACCTCCTTGCGATTCAGAGGTGCCGTCGTAAAAGCGATGGCGATCTGTACGCGACATCCATTTATCCAAATCTTCAAGGTACACCTGAATTTCATATCACTTAAGTCATCACTCACCAAGTGCCAGCCTGTTCTCCTACTCGCACTTGATGACTACTTTGCAAACCCATCTCAAGAATGTCTTGCCCGTCTATTTGATGCGATTAACTCAATGGACATTAGTGCTGCCCCTGCACTTACGCGATATGAAAAGCTGATCATGCGCGCCTCAGAGCGCAAAGACATATTTGCGGAGAAGTTCTCCACCAGTGCACCCCCCCTTCCTCCTAAACTCGCGCATAAGACCACAAGCTCGAACGGATCACATTCATCTGAAGATGGGGTTCTCGTCGGTAGCACTCGCACACGCTCTACAACAGCTGCCTCTGATCCTAATCCCGCCCGTCCGTCCACTCCATCGGACAGCTCGTTCAGCCTCGGGGGCAGTGCAGTATGGGTGAATGATGATAGCGTTTTAATTGATGGTCAAGTAGGTGTCGCGATAGGTGCAGGCCCAGGAAGTGTCGGCGGTGCTTCAGTGAGCGGTAGCAGCGTACTTACTAGCCGCGGGCGGCGCAGTACCGATGCAAGCTCGAACTCGAGCCACGCTCATAGCGGTGGCGCAATACCCACATCATCCGACCCACATTTACGGTCGGGGATATCCAAGGATACCCATTTCTTTCAAACCAATATTGCATACAAAGGACATACCTTACCAATCAAGTTGCCTCTGGCCACATTTCCCGAAGAAGTCGGAGAGGTGCGTCTTCTAATGAAAATGTGCTGTGATGTATAGTTCTGAGTATGCGTCTTTGAAGTATTCACTAATACAACTAATACAAACATTTTCCACGCCTCTCATCACAGTCTCTGGGCCGCTACACCCTCATCTGCACACAAATGGAAGCCTCACACACCCGATAATTATTCTCTTCAACGCGCTTGTTACTGGCAAGCGCATACTTTTCTTAGGACATAATATCCCTGCCGGACATGTCGCCAATTACGTCCTGTCCGCATGTGCCCTAGGTTCTGGATGCGGTGCGATATTGCGAGGTTTTATTGAGCGCGCATTCCCCTATGCAGGACTTGCGGGCGGGGAGGACTGGGTCTCAACGTATGTTTTTCGCCGTTTTCTCTTGTGGAAAAATATAAACATAAATTATTTATGTTTCACAGGCCGGCATACATTGCAGGTGTAACTAATCCCATCTTCGAAACCAGCGCCGCCTGGGATATTTTGATGGATATCGGCACAGCTCGCGTTGTTGTGCACAAAGATATTCATTCATCTTTCCCACCAACCACAGCCCCTCCTGCGCTGGTGAACCAGGTGATGGCTCGTCCATTAAAGGCAGAAAACTCGATCGCGAGCGAGGACGACATCCAGCGTATCGCCACTCGAGATGGGAAAGAGGGGGTCCAAAAGGGCGAATTCGCAGCGAAACCAGATAACCTGGATAACATGTTTATTGAAGATGTAGGTCCCATTGATGGTGCTGCATTGCCTTGATCGCGTCGGAGACTAATCTCACTTGGTGTTCCAGCTCATTTCGGCAATCACCTCGCACTTTGGGGAGACGCTGGTGCGGATGCGATTTACGGAGTATGTAGCGCGCTTCATTCGGCTGGCATCGCGGTACGAGGAGGTCGCTGCGGGGACGACGAAGCTTGGATTTTCGAGTGCGCCATTTGTTGATGGGACCTTGGGCAAGGGTATTGTGTTTCCGGATGAGGTAGTTGCACTTAAGGAGCTCGCTACGAACGCAAGTCGGATTGAGGGTTGGCGAAGGAGCAAGTCGTACCAGTACGCCGTTCAGGTGTGTGCCTTCCCGTTTGAAGGTATCGTGCCTCTTGATAAATGTTGGGTACGTGTGTAGGATTCCCAAAAACACCGCGCAGCCGCTCCTATACAAGGATTCGACGTAACGCATCAACTCTCAAGGTTGCGGCTGGTGAAGAGCCTACCAGATGCGGAGGTTGAGCTCATTGTTCGTTCAATAGCTGAGACCTTGCGGACATATGAACAAGTGGTTGAGGTGAGCATTCTTGTGACCTAGATCGCTGGGAATGTTTAGTAATGTCTGCGTGAAGATCCTTGCCTTTATGCCACCACATGCCGGCGGATTACAGCCTCTTAGTTTTTGCCTGTTCCACCAGCAAGAATCTATTCGAGAAGCTACTGTTGACATTTTCAACGAGCTGCGTCAGTATCCAGTATGTCGTTGACTCAAATTCAGCATGGTATAAAAATCACTCACCCCTTTCTGTTGTACAGGTCGGGGTCATTTTTCTGCAAGCTCTAAATCACTTCCAAAGATATGCCTACGTTCGCCAAGCTCACGCTCGTGAATCACGCGTGAAAGATCCGAGTCATGGACTGGCCCCACCTCACTTGGTTTCGCGAACGCCGTCCAACCGCAGTGAAGTCAGTCTAGGAGGGATGTGAGCACGGATTAACCCCGTTAGTTTGCAAAAGATTTCTCGTTCGTGTTAATATAAATACATACAGTTCTGAGTGAAGTACATCATTTGGAGGTACAAAATAAAAGCCTGGGAGCCTCCCACCTCCCATCACCCCCCATTGCAGACGGGGTGATGGCAGGTGGCCATGTCATACAGATAACACTGGCTGGGATGGATCTCCTTGAAGTGAATGCCAGCGACAGAGAACTTTACTAAGTATAGAGCTCTGATCGTAACTCTGCTCGTATTCGTCTGGCGATCGAGTGACGTGCATGACAGCCCAGACAAGTAGTATGAGAAGACATCCCCCACCGAACATTGTCAGCCCGCCGACCAGGCGAGAGGCCAGCACTAGTAAGTGTCCTACCATGAATACCATGCTCCAGAGGTGCAGACCTTTTGGAAGGCTGTATACAATCGCCGAAGGGAGCATCCCGGCGTTTGATTTTGCAGCCCGCAAGTAGCGTGCCTTTTAGATATGTCAGCTGAGCAGCAAGGTGTTAGAGTGACGATACGAACGGCAAATGATGCAGTGGCGTCCTCAAGGCCGTGGTGTCTCAGAAGTAAGATAGATCCGGTGATAAGGCTACCGGACGCTGAGAGAATAGATGGCAAGGCAGATGACACAGAAGCACGGGATAAAAGGCAAGAAAGGATATCAGCGCTACAAAGAAACTAGTGTCACGACGGCGTTCTTTCATGTCCGATGATAAAGGATCTCACATTATCACTGGAAATGTCTATCGAACCATCAATTAAGGTTCTTGGATCCGCCAATGCACGCACCCAAATCACTGCCGTGTGCCACTCTGACATAGACGCCTTCATAAAAATCTGCCACTGATCAACAAAAACTTGTTCGTTTGCAAATAAATCACGGAGCTCGGATAAATAATGGCCGGGGATCCCCCATAAAGCCGGGTTTGCAATAGCCTCCACCCGTGGGTGTTCAAGGTCTTCCGCAGGTGTCATAATTTGTAGCCTGTCTAACTGAGCATATTCTTGCCCGTAATATGTCATAAAGCGGTGGTTTTCTAAGCATCATCAGTATTACTCAGCGAGCCAAATTTTATGTGCAGCGAACCTATAGCACCCCAGAGGCGAGCTAAAGCATTGGTAAATTTCAATACTCTCCAAGGAACACAAGACTATCCCCACTCACCAACAAAGCATAATGTGTGTCCATCGAGAGTTTCACCTTCTCCGCAAATCTGGTCAGTCACTCTTCGCTAAGCCAGTGGTGTTATTTACCTCGTCGGAGAGAAAGTTGGGAAAGTAACTGGAGTAACTGACTGCATTTCTCTGCGGTGTATGGGAACGTGGACGTTCGCGAGGTTAAACGATCTTCATCCAATCCTCAGAACGATGAAAATACCTGAGAAGAAACGAAATACCTGCTGCACCATGAGACATGACGCCGATCAGGTCATCTACCACCTTGATGTGAACCTCGCGAAGGTGCATAGGAAAGAATTCCACATGTACCCAATAGAGTCGCTCTAGAGCTGTGTCTGTTCAAGTTGTTGTGAGGACAGGCCACGCGGAATATTTCAGATACGCACCAATATGGGAGGGGGAGACTACCATGCCCATATCAAGTAATTCCGTGGTGGTTTGCTCAAGCCAGAAGAGCCTCTTGGTTCCATGATTCACGAAGTAGTAGGTGCAGGAGGACAGTGATTCGTCGAGCTCTATGAAGAGTTCTGACGAAGGTGGCATTTTCATTTGCTGCTGAGAGATTATGTCGTCGATATTCTTAAGCCAGCCATCCACACAGTTCTCGATCTGTTTCCTATGAACATTGGCTTCTGTTACAACCCCGTAGTTCGGGCATCTTCTTTGGAAGTACAACTGGCCTTCAGGATGAGAATACGGAATCCACCTCGCAGAAGAGTCGGGAGGACTTCAACGACAATCACTTTAGTGACAATGAGCCACGAGGACGAATAAATGACTAACCTGGAAGCGCCGAGAAGCGACCCTGGTGGTATGATGGTGTGATAAGAATAGAGACTACATAAGAACACCGCCCATCAGTACTCGGAGCTTCGTTCTGTCCGGCGTTAATTAACTTACCTAGGGGATTTTAGATATCTGGAAGTTGCGATCGATGTGGTTGGTGTTAGCACATCAAATATCACTTCCTGAGAAATTGGTAAATCCGTTGTATCACCGGCATTTAAGTAATGGTCCTGCATGTTATAAATGCCACAGGGTCCAGAACTAATGGGGAAGTAATACCAGATGTCGGAAGGTGAGGATGGAGGAGCTGGATGATACCATGTGTACTTATACTCAGGAGCGTGGCACATTATGCAGGCTGTGAAATATAAATGCTGTGGTGTTGTCGACGCGAGAAGTAGCGTTTCGGACTCACACAGTCCTGGCACAGCAGCAGCGGTTCTAGAAGTACCGTGCCGCATTGGTAAAGACACCGACTTGCCAATAATCATTACATAATGCATATATTATGTACCGTACCCGGGGGCCTTCGATCTTATTTTGATGCTTTTAATGCCTTTCTGTTTAGTTCCTTCCAAACAACGAGATCACTCATTTCGTCCTCGAATCTCGATGCATTGTGAACTGTGGCGCCAGAATTTCAGTGCCGACTAACCCCTCGTCCTCTGTCCAACTTTTTTTCGTGCGACAGCAAGCTATCAGGGTCATGTGTTTACTCTCATCCCGGATGCTCTGGTCACAAGGTGCGTGCGTACCTTGAGCGCCCCAACTTCAAGCTTCTGCGCGACTTTGGGACTTCAAATATTCGCACATCGAGGGCGTAACTTCATTGATCTTAATGCACAAGTCAGCTGAGGATCACGGAAATCAGTCATGCGCCCAGCTGCCAGTGGCCTTGGCTTATCAGACGCTGAGGAGTGTCATGATCTTGAAGGGCCAACAAACTACTTATACCGTATTTTGATGAAGAATATGATTTGATGAGCGGCAAAGGTCGTCAAAGTGTTCACCGTTATCGCAGGCGTTTTCCACCCTACCCTCATATAAATCGTCCTTGTGTCTCTATCTTCTTGTTTCCCTTTCCCATTAATCTGCCACCATGTCATACATCGGCACAACTAGTAACTCAGAAGATCGTATGTATATCCCACATGTTGACCGGCAGAGGTATATATAATTTCTACTCCACTAGTACTATGATTGATATGTGATCCTTGTGGTTACAGTACTGCGAATCCAAACAAAACTATTGTGCAAGTTTCGCGGGCTAAGGATACGGGCTCGCAGGATGATTCCGAAGATGAGTTTGAACCTCCCATGAGTTTTGAAGGCGGCACCTATGATAGGTACAAATTACTCCTTCATCAAAAGAAAGCCTAGCCTCACAGAGATTGCTGATCAGGTTCACAAGTCGTGGGCGACAGGATGACGATAGGAGGGGAGCTCCGCAGCAGCCAAAGCAGCCGACAAACAACCAAGTACAACCCACTCAGCATCAATCCAGCACGAGGTACGTTTCCTTCGCGCAAAATACATCGTCCGTTGAATTGGCGTGCCGTAGACTTACACCTCGTCGCGCTGATCCTGCACGCTACGCTCCCAAGCAGTCCTCCGCTGCACAGTCCTCCACTGCACAGTACCCAGCGCACTACCCCCAATCGCAGCATCCCCAATCGCAGCATTCCCAATCACAGCATTCCCAATCGCAGCATCCTCCTTCACAACCCATCCATGTGCAGGCCCACCACCCGTCAGCGAACCTGGGCCACCCATCTGCACAACACCCGTCTGCACGTCAATCGTCTGTACACAACGCCCCTACTCATTACAATACCCCTGCTTACCAAGCCCCTGCCCCTACTTACCGTGACCAAGCCCCTGCTACGTACCGTGACAAAGCCCCTGCTCCTACGTACCGTGACCAAGCCCCTGCCTCATACCGTGACCAAGCCCCTGCACCATACCGTGACCAAGCCCCTGCCCCATACCGTGACCAAGCCCCTGTCCCTACATACCGTGACCAAGCCCCCGTCCCTACATACCGTGACCAGGCCCCAGCTGCACACTACCCTGCTCCACAACATCCAGGTCCACATTACCCAACTCCACAATACCCAGCTACACAATACCCCCAAGCGCAGCATCCCCCCGCGCATCTTGCTCCTTCACGTCACCAACCTCCTGCGCACTACTACCCACCGGCTTCGTCAGGTTACGGTCATAGATAAAGGGCGTTTCGGTTTCATGTGTTCATCTTTCGTATCTGTCAAGTGTAACATTAGCACATTCTTGGCTTCATGCCCAATTAGCAAACGTAGTCGTGAAGGTCGCAATTCGTCAGAAAATGTCTTATGTCTCTATCTCGGACTATGTTCTCTTAGTGTCGTTTTCTTGTACTGTATTTGGGTTTATTTCACCAGATCCTGCTTTACTCACGTCACGATGCAAGCACTTATCAAGCGCACAACATAAGGATTTCATTACCAATCACTTCGATTTGGCATGTTTCATCTTTGCAGCAAGTACTTGGTGCACTGGTATACACTGTGCAAAACGACCTTCTGGATTGCTCGAACTTGTCTGTCGGGACTGGAACGTTCTAACTTGAAGATTCAATGAGGGGGGCCTCAGGAGGCAGAACACAGGAAGCCGAAAAGAGTTATTTTAATTTACGGGTGGATAGGCTTCTTTTGACGCACGGTGTCAGCGCTTCAGCACTGCAAGGGTCAGTCCAAATCGTCCCAACTTGCTTCCTGCGCCTTCTTCTAAGTAGCAGATAAGAACTGTGTTGAATTGTGTGTATGTGTTGGAGGTGTATAGGGTGGGGGGAGGAGAAGAAGGTATCTGAAGTACAAATCACATCTTATTGCCTCAGGGCCTCAGGATTAGCTCAGGGACTCATTCCAACATGGGCAGGGACTAATAAGTCCACTATATTTGGTTCGCAAGTCTGCAAAGGCGCTGCAACGGGCAGTGAGTCTATTCCTGAAAGATCGTCTCACTTCACAGCGTAGTCACATTCATTCTGGTGTGTGTCACGGCTCGCTTCTTCCTCGCGACAACTTATCGCTGTAGTATGCTTCTCGGAACCTACTTGAACAAGGTTTGACACTGGCATTTCATTATCAAACCGCACAGATGAAGACTGGCCTGATGGTTCGGACATTGCGGAAGTCGCAACCTGCCGCAAGGTACCTATATAGCC
>PVYE01000756.1:23658-55851 GCA_002995055.1 Rhizopogon rudus | reverse complement strand
CCAGCTCATCCCTACTTTCAGCTGGTAATGGTGTGCCTCTCTCAAGGGGGGGAAGAAGGAGCAATACAAGCGTAGGCGCAAGAAGTAGAAGTGATAGCGCGCCAGGAGCTTCCGCGAATGAAGTCATGGATAATAACGGAGGCAGGACAAGTATCATAAACCCCGCCAAGAAATAGGTGAGCCCAAATGCTTGAACGCGCGAACGCAGTGCTGAATGGAGGGCAATTGAGGACTAAAGACAGTTAGCTTGCTGGCGGCAGAAGGCTAGAGATTCGCACCAGTGCAATGCCGCTTATCATGTTTACATGGGAAACTGTAGAGCCAGTCATTCCAGAGACAAAAGCCTCCTTCGAGGCCTTGTATTCACTGTTCATGATGATTTGAAATAATGTGTTCAGTTACTGGTGGTCGTCCGTAATGTTTGTAGAAAAGCCATGTAACGCGTCTTGAAGCTGCTCGTTAAGTTTCAAGGGCTTGAACTTCCTTCAAGTTCGGGATTGGCATTTTGGCCATCACGTGCCAGTGAGAGATGCCGGAACCTTCAACTTGCCGCAGCCGGAATGTTGCCAGGATGTACTTCACTTCTGAACTATCTTCCTTCAAACCAATATACTAGTAGGTCTGACACGCTCGTCTGGAAATGCGACATGCGCCAGTCTTGCGTAGGTCAGTCAAGTTTAGTACGTGCGAATATTTATGCTAATATGTACTCTCTCAGTCTATGAATTCAACGTATTACAGGATTACGTGGAGGGACAAGGCATTGAATGATGTTTTTCCATCTGTCTGCCATTTGGACAACCATTTACGACAAACGCGAACGTTTCCAGTGTTCACAAGGTTTTTAAAGCTATACTTTGCCCACCAGCCTGAGATGGTAACTATGACCGGAAGGACCGCCCACAGGAACAATCACATATAATTCATGTTGATGGATATTCATCGAATATGCCTTAGGTAGGACAAATTAACGCAGATAAAAAAAGCTGAACTGCGCAGACAATGAATACTGGGAAATTATGAAACGTTTCGTTCATGACCACTTTCTAAGCATGGTGGCCTGAAAAATCCCAAGAAGGTTGCGCAAGAATCCTTTGGACTTACTGATCGGTGAAGCTAGTCCCCAAAGTGACTATCTCTTTGACTCGCATCCTAGCCCCTCCGACTAAGTGGGCTTCTGCAGAAGTCGGGGGCGTGAGGGCGCATCTGTTCCATTGTAAGAGGCGTACTGCATCTTCCTGAAAGTTATGTTATCGCCGTAATGATCATGCAGTCTAGCAGTAGCTTTGGGGAAACCTTGTTTTCAACCACGCGCTGCCGCCGGGACTGATCATCATGCCATCAAGATTCAAGGTATCAGTCAAGTTCCTGTTCCTGACATTATTGCCTGACTTTTCTTACCCCAGGCTTCTCACGCCAAGGGGCCATGCATGGAATACTGAGAATCAGCCTGAGATATCTGGCAGTGGAGTTACAGCGGAAGGTCCTACCAGCAACTTGTATCCAACATATCAAGAATACACAGGCTCGGACTAGGAATTGACCAGGGACTGGATCTTTTGGGTCAAAAAGACTACCAAAACATTATTCAAGGAAAGGAATAAAAACACGCATTGAGATGGAGAATCAATGGGTGAACGTGTATAGCGCGTGTAATGAGTAGTGATTGAGTATGTAAACAAAGGTACGTGTACGTAGGAGAGTCAAATCTTGATACAACAGTTGTCGTTTCACAGCCAGTTTGATATCCAAACTCAGGTCCAAGAGCAGCGCTAATGAGACCACGAATTAGTTCAAGAGGATGAAGGTCCGGCCATATTTCAAATAAAAGTCTGTCCGGGAGATACGGTACCCGGTGGTATCTCCCATGTATTCATAGGCTCCTATCAGATGCTGTTGCAAACAACACCTTAGGAGGCTAGCTCCCGGAACCCAACATGGGTTACTCCATAAGAAGAAATAGTTTGATACCAACTGCCATCATGCACATGAATTTCAAATTATATGCTACTTATACGGTGGGGGATTAAGTATTCTTGTCCCTCTGAATTATCGTCGTTCTTGTGATGGCTCAAGCTAGCGTTGCTCAGGATTACGGGGCCATGCTAATCGGTGGCCTACTGGCGTTCAGGTGCGTAATAAGCATAGATCAGAAAATATGTGACACTGATCTCCTCGCAGCTTGTCGGGATGCGTTAATATGCAATTCATCATGTACTGGAGACAGTACTCTGGTGAGCCTTATCGCGTTAAGTTACTGGTACGGAAACTCGTCAATCCGTCTTCCCACTTTTTAATCGCCTTACGCAGGTCATTGCAACGTGGTACGTTCGTGTCTTTTGACATGCGAGATGGATGTCAATGGAAATCAGGTTACTTGACTTGTGCCATTCCGCATTTGTGGCTATTGCCCTCTGGGATTCCATCATCGTGTCATACGGTGATTTCAGTAAGCTGGACCATATTCCTTGGTACGCAAGATTTTCTTATTTGCTATGAACCGGACACCTAATGCACCATAAGGAGTGTTGGTGTGAGCAACCTTAATCTGCAAGACGCATTGAATCCTCAACACAGCTCCACTGGATTCTAGCCTGCAGTCGAGCTTACTGTATGTTCCCACACGTGTGAGTTGCTTGATGCTAACCACAATATTCGCTAGGCTTTGATTACCTTCATCACCCAAAGGTTAGTTATGCTGTACGGGTGAAACATGTTTCTAACTTGACAGCTTCAGTTTTTTTGCCTACCGAATCTATAAATGTAACATACTCCTCTCTGTTGCTGTTTTCTCACACTGATTTCGATGCGAAGTGCTGGACAAGAAGCTCGTTGTAGTAATTCCAATTGTAAGCTTCATCTTCAAGAACTTGCTACTTGATTGCTGGAATCCCTACTTTCAGGTTGTACTCGCTTTCTGTCGTTTAGGTAAGTCTACTCGGCGGCAATAATCATGTTGCACATACGAATTTTGCTGATTTATATCTACGTTCTATTCAGTTGCAGCCAGTGGTAAGTTATTCAGCAACTTCATGTGTGGTTTCTCCAGTCATGACTCATGACACATCCTCGAAACGTGATCAGTCTCTATGGGCGAGATGTGAATAACCTTCAATTTTAAACATGATTGATAGCCACTGAAGCATGTTCCCCTCAGGATCAGATTGGAATCATATGCAAAATTCGTTCTCCCTTTTCCAGGTGTAGGTGATGGACGGCTTCGCAGAATTAGACGTATCGATTGATCATCATAATTGTTGCAGTGGATCTTCACTTTAGGCCTGACGCTTTCAGCTATTGTTGATATCATGATCACAACGTCTCTGTGCTACTTCCTTCGCAAAAATCGCACAATGATTACAAAGCTATCATATGGCCATTCGTCTAGTCGCACTATCCATATCATCGACACGCTCACCTTTTGGACGATTCAGAATGGATCAATCACATGGTATGTTTCAGAAACTTCCAAAAAAAAAGCCATAAGTTACATGCTAACGCTGCCTTCATTACAGTGCAGCAGCGGTCGCATCACTACTCTCCGTGAGCTCACCTTGATTGTTAAGTTTCTATTTCTCAAATACCACAGTGGAAAGGAATGCCTCAAAACCGGGTTTTCCTGGGTCTTCACTTCGTTGTGGCAAAATGTAAGCCATTTTAGATTCTCACGAACGTATCTCATTTCCGGGGTAGTTTATGCCAACTCCCTTTTGGCTACGTGAGTGCATGTCTGATGCGGTGTTCCTGTTCTCATCCCAATGTTGTGCTGTAGACTCAATGCCAGACAGAAAATGAGGGATGTGATGCAATACAGTTCCTCAGACAGTCGTCCTCTACCAATCATCTTCCCGGAGGACCTCGGGAATGTACCTAGAATGCAATACGAATTCTCTGTGAGTTCTGTGGCCGTCACAGTCGAGTAATATGCTGACAAAACCATAGACGCGGCTTGATCCTCGCCAACTAAGAGCTGGAGACCTAAGGCATGGGCAACCGGTAAGTAGCTCATTTACGCTCGTGAGTCGTGACCTTATTGACTATCGAGTAGATCCAAGTCAATGTTGAACGCGTCGTGGACTCTAAATATGATGATGGCATCAAGCTGGAAGAGCCAAGAAGCCACACCGACGGCGATAGTGCAGTCTGATGTTCTCAAATGTTGTTGTTTGACTGCTGGTATGATCACGATCATTCATGATATTTGTTTGCCAATGGTGGCGAACATTTTCTTGTCTCGTGGCCATCTCGTGTTACTTATACCCCTGCACACCTTCGGTTTCGCCACCGAGCTGCATATTATCGTATCAATTTTACTATTGTGGCAACAACTTAATTTTCCGTGCCATACATTGCAATAAGAAAGAATAACTGTGGGGCATCATTGATTCATTTGTGGGCTGCTGCCTTCTACTTAGATGAGATAGTAGCTTGCAGACAGGACACCCCTCCAAATATGAAGTTTGGCGGATGCAATGTTCGGTCATTCCGACTCAGCCACCATCCTGCCTGATGCGTAGGCATGACCTAAACTGATGTCATGGACGGTAAGAATACCCTTGCTGATCCGTGTATTCTGGAAACCAGCTCTCTGGAGCTCTGGAGCCTGTCATGATTATATGATCATGAATTTGGGCACGGAGTGTGATTGTGCAGATACAGGGGACTCTCCGCGAAATGATGACGACGACGGATCCTTCAAAGTTTCCAATTTCGTTGCACACCACCGTAATGCTGACTCGCCACCATCTACGTAATGATATCACAATCACCGTCTAACCCGACGTCAGTTTTGGTACATGCGGATTTATTCTATAACAAGACGGATGCCTTTCTATCTGTCTGCCCTTGGGCAATACTAAAGCGCGAACGTTCTTACAGGTCCTTTAAAGCTATGCCTTCCCCACCAAAACCAGTTGATGGTCACTATAACTAGAAGGCCGCCAACAGCAACAATCGCGTAGTTCATGTTGAGGACATCCACTGGGGATGCCGTAGGTAGAATGAATAAAATACAGATAAAAATGGTGAACTGCGCAGATAGTGAATTGGCTGTGCTTAATAGATTCGGAAGTTACGAACCATGAAACTTGCAACGTTCACCGGCCATGACCATTTTCCGAGCCGGAAAGGTCCAAAGTCTTGAAGGCTAAATTCAAGTAACGAGTTAAAAGTGGCTTCGGCATAAAACTTGAAATAACGAACGAATCAGGCCAGAACACTCGAATGATGATGGGTTGCAAGTAGCTCATCATCACAGATACGGCTGCTGAGGATAAAATGGCATTAAACTGCATGAGCGCAAGTGCTATTAGAATAAAGCAGCGTAATAAGACGAGAAAACTGACTGCAAACGCAGATGCAATATAAGCACATGATATAAGGCATCCTATCAAGACGCTGATCCATACACCCACGTATGGTGCCTGAAATCGGTTCAAGGCCATAAATTGTTTTTTCAGCGGAAAAGCGTTATCCCTTGCGAGTGCATAGAACAGCCGCGAACTTGCGGTGTAATTTGTAACTGTAGCCATCATTTGAGCAAGAGTCACAACGATTAAACACACTTGTGTCAATTGTGGCCCGACTGCATCATAGAAAAGTTGAGCAATCGGGATTGCAAATGTGGTGGCCTGAACGGAAGCGATGCTTTGGACTGAGAAAAGAAGTGCAAGCATGAACACGAGACCAATCAACCAAGAACCTGCGATAGAGCCAACTACAGCAAGCGGGGCCAGGATCTCGGCGCGTACAGCTTCTTCCGCTACTTGAGCTGCGGTCTCGCATCCCTCGAGGGTGTATACAGCCTATATAAAGGTCGCGCTGTGAGTCAGAAGTGTACAGAGGCCATCATGTACAGCAGTAAGCCTGACCTGGAGAAATCCAAGAAGCACAACAAACCCTTTGGATTCCCAACCAGTGTAACTACTCGACCAGTCATTATCTCTTTTGGTCACAAGATGAACAAAGCTTACTTTTGAAAATCCGTGAACACGAAGTGGGCAGAATTCTACCAAACAAGACCACGATTCGTGTGAAGGAAACTGAATTGTGAGTTGGTCAGACTTTACCTTCACGGGTGCTTTCACAAGCAGGGTGATGACCAAAACAACTGTCCCTCCGAGCGTCCACCAGACGCTGAACGTGCTCATGCGTCCTATAGCCTTCGTCCCAATAGTGTTGATAATGCCATTGAATATGTTTACGGCCCATGCGATGCCAGCGATTTCTAATCTCGTTAGGGTCCTTCCTTGCCCAACCTCGGCCATGGATGCAATGTACAGAGCAACACTGTGTATAAAGACCAAATCGTAGGATCCTTATCCGAATGATGCAAATGCAGCTTACCTCAAATTCCCGGAACTGCCAGTAAATACCATGGCCACAGCATATAGCCAGCCAGTGAAGACTACTTTATTGAGTTACTGCACACAGGGTGGACATCGAGACTTACAACCAAGCATAGGAACATCAGGTTTCATTTTGCAAACCCAGAAGTAGAGTCCTCCCATTGTTGGGCTACGTGACAACCGTGAGGCCCAAGCTCCCGCAGAGTATGAATGACTTGCTTACTATGCACTGCAGATCTCTCCAAGACTTAATGCGATGAGAAACATAAAGAAACTGCATATCTTTACGGAACAGCAGTTTGTGACGTTTTCAGGCAGAATGAAGCATCAAACTCACATTCCACCCCCAAAACAGGCCAAGCGGTCCACCCGAGAACAACCCTGTCTGAAACGCACTACTCATTCCAGTTAGAATGCCAATGGCACAGAATGATATCCCGAGCACTCCGAAGAGAGACATCTCGCGGCGAAATTCAGGTCTGTATCCCAGGTCCAGAAGACGCTGGTCGGATATCGTAACATCGCGTGCCTCTTCCTTGGCAATTACTTCTCCTTCAGTGGAGTCTGAACGTTCTTGTTTGACCATGGTGGATATGGAGTAAATGAGAGAAAGCAGAGATAAGGGACAAAAGACAGTTAATCCGATTCCAGATAAGTAGTGTCTACTTTGGACAGTAGACACCGCTGAATGATCAGATGTGAGAGCGCTTTAATTGAAATCGACAAGTGATGGGCCGCCGGGCGGGAGCGTCTTGTGGTCTGTCTGTAAGTAGGAACCATGAGGGACAATGTTGGTTCAAAAGGTCACCTGACTCCTTATCATAAACTACCGAAAGAGCCACGGTTGCAACATTGAACGTTGAATGATGTTCCGTGGGTAGATATCCCACAGTATAGCCAGTCCGGAAGGACAATCAGTCGCATGTTGTAAAACAGTTTGGTCCCTTGATAGGGTTCGCTTATCATCGGTCACCACAGTGCCAGCGAGCAGCGATGCCATGGTATTTTCTGACTCATCATCGACTGAGGCCAGACTGAAGATAGTCAGCTTTGCTGAGGGGAAAACGATGTGTTAAAGTTACGCACCAATGCAATGTCACTTGTTAAGTGGTGTCAAGTAAGTCATTCCAAAGACAAACACTCATTTAGAGGCCTTGGAGTCGTTGCTCGTCGAACCCGCAAGAAGAAGTATGATCAGTTACTGATTGTGGTCCACGACTGATTTTGTAGAAACACCATGCAAAGTTGGACTACAAGTACGTGTGTCGGGAAGGTTTCAGGCCTGACCGTAGTAAGATTTTAAGAAGCATACTACAATCAGGAATGGAACCATCCCAGGTCGCGCCCTAGTCAGACATACACTTTGTCATCATAGCTTGCGTGTTTGCACAATGTTTGTTTGATTTCTACCACGTGATGTTTAGTCTCCCCTAGCGAGGGCGACATCGTTCCTTCTCTACTACCTATGTACAGTACATTCGTAACGAGTAAGTTATTCATTGCTCAAGTGAGTCTACTAGTCTTTCCCGTGAGCTTTTATGTTGACATAAGTATCGTCCTATCACATGAGAAACCTGAAAGAAGCATATTCTCTTTGGACCTGAGTATCTCAAATTTGCATGTCATAGCAAGCCAGATACCTGTACCACCTCGGGCTCATCCGCTGTGCCTCCAGCGAGGTCTGATTCGAGACACAACGGTGGGTCCTCGACAACTGGATCTAACGAGCTAGATGGGAGACATTAAATACCGACTTCTTTCCATCTGTCTCCTCTTGGACACCCATCATACTTATTAATTATCAAGGCTAGGCGGTTTTGACAAGTCCTTTAAAATTATGTCTTCCCCACCAAAACCAGTTGATCGTCACTATGACCAGGAGACCACCAACAGCGACGATCGCATAGTTCATGTCGAAGATGTCCACTGGGTATGCCGTAGGTAGGACGAATAAAACACAGACGAGAACGATGAACTACGCTGACAATAAATGGCGGTACTTAATAAAAGGGCGAGTGACGTACCAAAAAACTTGCAAAGTTCACTGTCCATGACCATCTCCCAAGGCGAAAGGGTCCAAAGTCTTGAAGGCTATATTCAAGTAACGAGTTAAAGGTGACTCCCGACGCAAAACGTGCAATAACGAACGAGTCAGGCCAGAACACACGAATGATGATGGGTTGCAAGTAGCTCAACATCACCGCTATGGCTGCTGAGGACATCATGGCGTTGAACTGTAAAAAGTGCAGATGCTATTAGAGAAAAGTAGCCCAATGAGCTAGAAAAACTGACCGCAATTGCAGATGCGATGTAAGCACATGATATAAGACATCCTATCAAGACACTTGTCCATACACCCCAATATGGCGCTTGGAATCGGTTCAAGGTCATAAATTGTTTTTTCAACGGGAGAGCATTATCTCTTGCGAGTGCATAGAATAACCTCGAACTTGCGGTGAATGTTGTGATTGCAGCCATCACTTGAGAAATCATTATTACAAGCAGACACGCTTGTGTCAATCGTGGTCCGACTGCATCATAGAAAAGTTGAGCAATCGGGATGGCGAATGTCGTGGCCTGAACAGAAGCGATGTCCTGGACTGCAAAAAGTAGCGAAAGCAAGTACGCGAGGCCAATTAACCAGGAGCCTACGATGCTGCCAACCACGGCAAGTGGTGCCAGGATTTCTGCGCGTACGGCTTCTTCCGCGACTTGGGCTGCGGTTTCACACCCTTCGAGTGTATATACAGCCTAGAGCAAGTGAGTCACAAGTGTACATCATGTATACATTATTGAATCTGACCTGAAGGAATCCAAGGAGCACGACGAAACCTTTGGACTCCCAACCCGTGAAGCTAGTCGACCAATCACTAATCTCCTTTGTTCGCAAGACGAGCAAGCTTACTTTTGAAAATTCGTGAATGCGAAGCCAGCAGAATTCTATCAGACAGAATCAGATCTCGCGTGAGGGAAGCGGGACTTGCAAATTAAAACTTTACCTTCACCGGTGCTTTCACGAGCAGGGAGACAGCCAAAAAAACTGTGCCACCAAGCGTCCACCAGACAAATAACGAGCTCATATGTCCTATAGCCTTCGTTCCAATGGTGTTGATAATGCCAGAGAATATGTTTACAGCCCATGCGATCGCAGCAATTTCTATTCTCTCTAGAGTCCTTCCTTGTCCAACCTCTATCATGGATGCGATGTATAGAGCGGCGCTAGATGACAAATCGTAGGGATCTGATTTAGAGATATAAGCGCAACTTACCTCAAATTCGCGGAAACGCCAGTGAATACCATAGCCATGGAATAAAGCCAGCCGGTGAAGACTAATACATTGAGTAACTGCAAAGAAATACTGATACTGAGACTTACATCCAAGAATCGGCACGTCTGGTTTCATTCTGCAAACCCAGAAGTATAGTCCTCCCATTGTTGGGCTACCCGACAACCGTAATGCACAGGCTCAGGCAGAATACGAACGGCTTGCTTACTATGCACTGCAGATCTCTCCAAAACTTAAAGCGATCAAAAACATGAAGAAGCTGCATATCTGTAGAGAACAACCGTTGATAGGATCGTTTGCAAGGAGATTGAAGTGTCAAACTCACGTGCCAACCCCAGAACAGGCCAAGCGGCCCACCGGAGAACAATCCGGTCTGAATCGCGCTGCTCATTCCATTTAGAATGCCGATCGCGCAGAACGATATCCCAAGCACTCCGAAAAGAGACATTTCGCGGCGGAATTCAGGTTTGTACCCCAGGTCCAGAAGACGCTGGTCGGATACGGCAACATCGCGGGCCTCTTCCTTAGCGCCGATGGCCTCTTTCGTACTGCTAATGGAGTGCGGGCGTCCTGGCTTGACCATGGTGGATGTGTTACACACCAATAATCATTATTAGACGAGACTATGGACGTTATAAAGTGATCTGAGCCAGTAGAGATAAGGTGTGAAAAGCAGCTCGCTCCCAGGAGTTGGAGGCGTTGGTGAGATTGCACAATATTTAATTATGTGCCTCTCAGGCTTCCTATTTACCTCTCCTGGAGTGCGAACGCTCTGGCTTGACATGGCGTACCTGACCTGCACTGATAGTCCAGAGTCGAGCAGATGATCAACGTGATATTGCGACCGTAGTAAACGAGAGCAAGGCAGATAAGCAGCTCGCCGAATAGGCTGCGTTTATTTGGACAGTAGAGACCACAATTTGTTTGGATGAGCTTGACGTACCTTGAAATTGACAAGTGCTCGGTCACCAGAAGTTCCATGTGTACATATGGCCCATGAGCTAGGAGTGTCTTGGCACCTCCAAGCGGCCAACGGAGTCCCGGGTAACTTGAAGTGGAGAACCGTGTTGCAGATGCGTCACCTGACTCCGAGTCCTTAATATTATCCGAGTCGTGAAATTGTTTATCTTGATGTCTCCTGGAGCATGCACAAGGCTTTTTTTGAAATGGTCATTTTGTGCATAAACATGACTGAGTCAGGCATGCAAGAGTCAAGACTTGATCAGATCATCTTCCAGAGCAACTTTGTTGCCTTGAGACTCAAGGGAGATAATGTGGTCGGCCTTCATCCAATACTCGGAGACTCACAGTGCTGGGCGTGTCGCGATGGAGACATTTCGTACAACGCATCGTACTTGAAGTTGTAAGTGACAGCCATCCCAAACCATCGCGGCTTTCGATACGAGATTCGGCATTTTTAGGCTGCACAACGCGTTCCACGGATCTCCGTCCCTGTACGTTACTTCTTCAAATCAAATGCGATAAATCGGATACAGGGAACCAACTTAATGAAGGACGGAGAAGTGATAACTGGGACAGGTAGGGACAGGTGTGATGTCGCCTGAAACAGGAGGCGAGGTAACCGCTTGCTTGTGCTAATAATGAATGTCGGCAGAAGCTGCGGGTCAAAATTCAAGAACAAAGTTCGAGCCTCCCCCGTGGGCTAGATGATCACGCATTGGAGTGCTTGCTCGGCAAGAGTGACAGAACACGAATTGAACAGACAATGATAAGCCCCATGCATGGAGGTATCTCGTAACTTTCGTTTAGCTTCCGCACTGCGCAGCACTGACTACGTGATTCATGACCGTGCGAATACTAATCTACTACAAAATTCATTGTGCACGCGTTGTATCACCGCATTGACCAGCACTGGCCCATCTCCGAGTCGTGTCAGTGGACGTCAACGGCCAGGCACCTCAATTCATTTCCTTGCAATTGGTTGAGGAGCAGCACTGGGCCCAATGAAATTCGTTCACCGTTCAACGTTCAGGCCCAGGATCTGCAGACGCGTGCACATATTTATACGTCGTCGCGGCTTGAATTATTTATACGCCCTTCAAACTCGTACTACATAGTACATGAAAGCGGTTCAAAGTCTATAGCCAAAATTCTACTTAGTCGAACAGAGTATCCTAGGATTCAGTCACGCACACAGTGGCAGGTCTTCCCAAATCTGTCAATGGTTCTCAAGATGCGGAAATTGACATGGTCGCTCGACATATGTGGTTTTCGTGAGGCCCAAGCTAAGGGTTGAATTTTGCGATTCTTGGACCGCAGCAAGTACCCGCGCTTGCGTACGGTACGGTGAAGTAGATTTGGGGTATTGCCGTACAACTTGGACACGGGGCAAACACGTTTTCAGTTTTCATGGATTCGATGGCCATATGTGTAAAGGTACATTATTGATAGGGTTCTCTTCCATACCTCGCCGGTGCAGTTAGGCGGCATGCTTATCCACTGCCATCCTATATAGACTCCTCCGGCGATTCGCCCTCAACCTCATTCGCTTGTATCTCCCATCATCGAGGACGCCGCTCCCTCTAACACCGCGGCGTGGTCCCGCACATACTGTAACTCTGACATCCCACTCGCTCATTTTATTAGCTACTTTCCAATCCATCATTCAATAGGTTGACCCATTGAGCAATTTCCAGACATGTCAGCTGCAACCCATCCAACGACACCCCCTCCCCCTGCGAACCTCTACACTTTCGTCTTTCATATCGATATCTTCCTGATCGCCCTTGCAGGCGTGTTTGCCCTCTTCGCTCTCCCTCGTGCAATAGCACGTTTTTCCCGCGTCGCTGAATGGCGCCAGGGGCATATCCTTCGAGCGATCCCGCTCGAGCGGCGTGCGCCAAGGCCCCCCGTCATGCGCTCCGTACAGTCTCTCGCATTTGGTACTCCCGCGGCTGACAACGTTACATCGGATGAGTCGCACACACTCCATTCGGACGCGCACCTTATTCGACACCCAGCGGCAAAACAAGAGGGCTGGTCCCTCCCCCCACATGTTCGCGCGTGGTCCTCGCGTGTCCCAACCTTTGGTAATATCTTGCGGTACAGACTCGAGACAGGCTTCTCAGTGGGTCAAGCACTGGTCTTGCTTGTGTATTTTTGTGTTTTGGTCTATGCTGGGCTCCTTAAGTCAAACCCATTTGCGGATCCACTGCGTACTGGATTCGTGGCGATGTCGCAGATTCCTATTGTCTATCTCTTGGCGACGAAGAATAATTTATTAGGAATGCTTGTAGGTGTTGGCTATGAGAAGGTTGGTGTTTACAATTTTTTGAATCAACACGCGCCGACCGTCTATGTACAGCTCAATTACATACATCGGTTCGCGGGAATAATCCTTGTGGTCGCATCCAACGTGCATTCAATTGGTTACAGTGAGTTCGAAGAGTGGCAGTTTCTTGGCGCTGATCTCTGATATTGACTTTCGTCCTAGTTTATGAGTGGACGCTGGACGGCACAATCTCCGAGCGTATCCACGAGCCAATGGTCATATGGGCTGTTGTTACACTCATCAGTATAGATCTCTTATACATATTTTCGCTCCCATTCTTCAGACGACGAGCGTACAATGTTTTCTACGGCTCGCATGTCGTATTCTTTATTCTCTTTCTCCCAGCTGTGAGGCCCTACATCTGCCATATTTATAGCCTCGATATTGACATTCATATCCAGGTTTATGGTCACCAACCCTCTGTTTTCCCGTACGTCCTCGCCGCCGCCGGCATCTTCGGCCTTGACCTCTTAATCCGGCTCGTAAAAACTCGTGTGTACAATGCACGCATACGTCCCATCCCCGATCTCATGCTCACACGTATTGAAATTCCTCAGCTCAATGCTGGCTGGAGGGCAGGGCAACATGTACGCATCCGCGTGCTTTCCTCAGGCTTGGGGTGGTTTGGCTGGGCAGAGAGTCACCCATTTACCATTGCTACCGCTGCAAAGACACCTGAAGGTATGATTTTGTTGTGCAAGAAGGCAGGTGGGTGGACTGGGAGGTTGTATGAGATGGCGAAAGTAGCGGGTTATGGCTCAGACGAAGGCGCATTCGGGAGGATGGTACAGGTTATGATTGAGGGACCGTACGGTAAGTAACAAAAGGCGTTCAGTTGATGATTGTTTATTGTTGTCCAGGCGGTCCGGGGCATTGCGTGTTTGCGAGCTACTCCGCTGCGATATTCTTTGTTGGCGGAAGTGGAATTACCTTTGCTCTCTCGGCTGTGCAGGACATTTTACAAGTGAGTCTGATTGGTCATTTGGTCTTCTTTTTTCCAACCCCTTCTGGTAGAGAGACTCGGAAGGTGCCAGCCGAGTGAAAATAATAGAAGTCATCTGGAGCGTTCCAGATTCAGGTCAGTACCGCTGTCTCATTCTTTTGTACGTATCTCACGCCCAGTAGCCTCTCTCACTCCACTCGTTCCCCAATTTGCGGCGCTTATCCAACAAAGCATCTATGCACCACTGAAAATATCAGTCCATTATACACGTGCATCCGACAGACCCCCCGGGAAGGATTTTCTTCCTCCAGGGCTGACGCTCAACGCAGGACGCCCGAAGCTTGCCAAAGTGCTTGACGCAGTCATCTCCCGCGCAGTGTCTTACGGCTCGGGTGTGAAGGCCACCATGGACATCACAGGTGTTGTGGTCGGCGTGTGCGGTCCCGAGGGTATGGGCGATGAGGCCGCGCAGGCAATTTCTCAGGTAGACGACGGGAGACGCTGGGCCGTCGGTGGGATCGAGATGCACGAGGAGTAAGCATTTCGTTCTTATTTTTAGTGCACGATCTGATGCTGTTATTTATCGGACAGGGTATTTGGATGGTAGAATGAAGGTGAAGGGTATATTTAATTGCCTACTTCTCGGCACTGTATTTTGGATGTGTCTCTGCGAGATGATATTCGCATTGCATGCGAACTTAGACTAGTCGTGTCTGTCAATTTTTCTTCACGAATGCATCGTGTTAAGAGCATTGCCCAAGTGCTGCGGGCAACGTAAAATATATGCATTTTAAAGTATGAGCTAGTGAAATTATAGGACGCAACGTAATTGAGGTTGAGAAGGTTTATACTTACGTTTAGATTGAAAACCGTAAAAAGAAGTACTAAAAGCACAAGTATGCGGTGAAGTTAAAATGGATGCTAAACTTATGACAGATTCGGACTGGGCTGGTGATGGATGACCTTTACGGATCCAGTTAACGCACGCTCCAGGCATGCTAGACTACGTGACAATTGACTAGGTGGAATGTATGGATGGTCTAGGTGAAATCACTATTACGCGCTGAGGATTAGGAACAAGCGTCACTAAGATGCTCTACATCAAATAAACACACATGAGCTCGCAAACACAAAAAAGAAAGAGCGCACACTCACATGAAGGTTGATAATTGAGCAAAAGCATGGTAGACACGAATAGGATTAGAGCACAGTCAGTTGTAGTTAGAGAAGGGAACCGTGTTCCTTTATTGGTCTGCTATGTTTTGGCTGTACATCAGCGTTTTATCACCTCCTCTCATCGTTCTCACCACACCGAACGCCCCTCCTCTGCCCTGCCCAATGCCACTTCCAGACCGAGGGTATATTCTTCCCCATTGCGTTCAAAGATCACCTCCTGGCTTGCAATTTCCTTGCCCTTCCTACCTTTCGCCACACTGCCTTTGCCACCGATCGGCACTGGTGCATGAAGGTGCGCATAGGTGAGGAAAGGTTCTGTCAAGGCAATGGTTGGTGCCGCAGTGATGGGTGTGGCTGGAGGTGGCGGCGCAGCGTAAGCGCGCGACAGGTCCTGGCAATCCTCGTCTTTCGAAATAGATTGACTAAGCGAGCTACTCTGGCTCGTGGTGGGCAAAGACCGAGAACGAACTCGAGGAGCGAATGTCGGATTTGACACTAGCGGAGGACGTGTGGGCGTGGGCGATTTCAAGCGCAACGTCGAAAGAGGTTGGCACAACAGTGCACAAGCATCGAGCGTCCCAGTGTCGGACTCTTCAAAACTGGCGTCACGTTCGCCAATGACAGCCTGATACGACGGAGGAGGCGTCCGTGGTCTAAACATTGGGAGCACCTGTGACGATAGTGCAGATTGAGAGGAAGGGCCTCTGTACATGCTCGTAGTCCGCGTACGCATCTGAAAGGGAGAACAGAAGAACGGGTCATCCTGATTTTCATCCTCAACCGTCGTACTGGGATCTCCTTCACTGACACAGAACCTCTCATCCAGAACGGCTGAAGTCGGTGAAGTCGGTGATGTGGGACTTTGCGGGAAGTCGATCTTATAGCCATTCCCTTCCAGAGACCCTTGCTCATCATCCCCCTCCTCACGCACGGGAAACAACTTTGTGGGACTATCGAGGAACGAAACACGCAGGGGCCGCTTCAGAACCGCCGTCTCTTCGCCACGTTTCAGACCAATAGATCCATACTTGCCACTGCAAGCAGGGTCCACATCGTCTGCACTCCGAACATACATCCCTAACGGTGACCTCCTGACAGGTCTGCCCAACGAAAGCCCAGCCGGAATGATCGGTCCATTCACCCGTGTCACAGGCGGTGCGAGCCCAGGAGGTCCGTGTGGAAAATGAAGATTGGACGGGACAGAACCATCCCATACCATCGCACCTGGAGTGGAACCAGGGACAGCCACTGGGACTAAGGCGGGAGGAGAAGCCGCGGACACCTTGATGCCTGCACTCCATGCACGCCTACGTGCCCTAGTTTCAAGCAGCCTCTCAGTCTCAGGGTCCAACAATCCACACCCAAAAGGGTTTTGTGACTGAACCGAGCCCCAACGTTCCTCGTGTGCACGAGAACGCACGAAATTTAGCGTGCTGCGAATTCGGGAAAGTAAGATAAGACGCGTGGAAAGAATTTCTTCCATGTTTGAAATTGGCTGTCGCTTCGGCAGACGAGGTGTTGAGAAGGGGGAGCGAGCGGGCTTCTGTGGAGAATTTGGGGACCTGTAACTCGACTGTAGAGGACGAGCCTTAGGGCGAGAGGAAGTTGTCTTTGAGACAGCCGTTGGAATCGAGTCCGAATGCTTGCGCTGCTGAAAGCATGCACCATTTTTAGATGATCCTGGTAACGCAGCTGAAGGTGGTAAAGACAGCGGTTCACCATCTTCAGGTGTGCGTAAAGATAATTGGCTTTCATCTGAATCATCTTCCTCGGTGGCATCGGACGGAGTAGCAGCGAATGTGGAGTCGGCTAAATAGTCCTCGCCCTCATAATCACTGACGAAGTCCTCGTCGAACCTGAACCGTCCATCGTCGAAGGCGAACTCTGCTCCTGAGTACAGAGCGCTAAAATCGTCGAAAATGCCATGGTCGTCATCATCCCAATCACCGTAGACGTCAGCCCCAAAGCCGAAGCTCTCGCGTAGGAGGCTGTCATTCTCCTCGCTGAACTCAAAAGCATACGCATCAAGTTCATCGCCTGAACTTGGATTGCGGACATGGCGAATGTTCCATTCATTTGCTGCGAACTTTTCAGTAACATGACAACTTTGGAGTAGCATCAACCAAACCTTGCTCGTTGCGAGGATACACGACACAGTCATCATGTTCACCCTCACTTCCAACAGGGAAGGGTGAAGGTGAGCGCCACCGTCTTTGAGCTTCAAAGCCACGCTCGCCATGATCAAGAGCAGCTCTCCCCTCACTTTGCGTCCTTGAATGTTTGCGAGCTGTACCGCGTCCGCGGCCACCACGGCGCTGCAAAGATCTTTCGATATCTCTCACCTGGTTATGAACTCTGGCACCAAGACCACGCAGTACCCATTCAGTGTACCCGGCATAATGGTTGTGTGCCGAAAGAGCGGGGACAACATGCCGTCTCCACGCATCAATGAGAGTAGCGCGCGCGCGGCAGCGAAGAATTCCCGGATCCGCAACTGGTATGAAAGTGGGGTTATAGGGGGAGATGGGAAGAAGTGATGCATTACGGGGTGTGATAGGGGGAATCGGTGGAAGGGGTGACGGCGGCGGAGGCGTGGGTGTGGTAGGTGACGGAGGAGGGGCCGGAGGCGGAGACATGGAACGTGGCACCAATGCGCTGAAGAATCACCGAAGAACCACTTAGAATACTGGAGGAACGAAGGATGTGAAATACGCACGAGATCAAGGAAAACAGCAGGGAGCGCTGCCTCTTATGCCTGCCCAACTTTGGAGATTTCTGGGGCGCACTCAGTATGCTAGGGATATCATGCGAACTGGCGACACTGCTACAGACACTAGCGGGTGTCTCTTCGAGGTTGTCTCCTCGGGTTTCTTGTTCGGTGCACGTTTGAACGTCATCAACGACACTCTGAAGCATCTGTATGCACTGTGGGTTCATGGGGATCTTGACACCACGCCCATCAACGAAGCTCACGGTGACCTCCGTGGCTGATAGATCAAAGGTAAGGTCACATATCATGGCAACGAGACCGACTGAACGGTCAAACACATGGATGTCGTGGGGTGGGTCTAAGCGCAACACCGAGGTCAGAAGGTGTAGCTGGTTCGACCACGCAGGGGGAATTGGCAAGTTACGGAGGTTGTCCGGAAAAACAAGGGTGTAGAGAATATGACTATGATGTGCGGAGGGTCGGATGAGATGGATGAGCATAGTGATAATTACTGTGTGGGATATTATAAAATCTGGTGAAACTGGTGTGCTCTTGGTCGTAGTCGACGTTCAGCAACACAAGAAAAACAGAACGGGCGACCCGTTGGTTTTCTAAGCTGTAGTACGTGAGTTTACGTTAAACTTTTGTTGCGGCACTTAGACACCACACTATTATATCAATTCAGATCACAGTACGTACGCGTGAAGTTCGGGTCCGGCCACTGGTCACTGGCTTCTGCGAGCCAACCTGGCATGCTCGAGGATCAAAATATGCACAAGAGCGCATGGTTGACCGATGCATTCGGATTGAAGTTTTGATTGCTTCAAGTTGACTCGGAAGTCACCGTCGGACTGAGGTACTTCAGAAGCGACAGACGTCGGACTAATATTACGACCCGAGCTGCTTACATAAGTCATCAATACTGGCAGAATTTGACAGTCTGATTGGCAACCTCCATGAATTTCAGAAATACATCATCATCTACCATCGTACATACGTATATACATGATACCTCCAGCGCCTCCTGAAACTCGTGGCTTGCGTGCGTTACCAAAAGCGAGACTTGATGTATTTGTTCACGTAAGATCGAGATTCAATTATACTATTACCTGAGAAAGCAAAGTTGGACCCGGAAATAGTTTTGCATCGTGGCCTTGGGCGCAATAAGAGTAAAGTATAGCTGACCCACCTACACCTATGCAGAATCCCATACCAAGATTTCCGTGGGTTAAACACGTATGAGGCTGCACCTTGGGAGTGTGTAGCACCACGCGAGGTCACGGGTAAGGTGCCGCCTGGTACAGGCACGTTGTCTGGAATTGACATCAGCGCCAACAGTGTACATGCCCGTCGTCCGCGGCCTACGAGTTTGGCACGGACATCCCGTAGTTTTCGGCTCGAGGTCACAGTCCTTTACCTTGACCAAGTTATTTGAATGACCTCCACATTTCACGACGACTTCGCTCGGACCCTCTCTGTGAGTGTCGATCGTAGGTCCACGCGCAGCCCGCAGTTCAGTGGCATAAATTGAAGTATCTCGATCTTTTAAGGTTAGTTGCCGTTAGAATCATGGTCACTGGTGAGCGAGCCCCGTGACCCGCCAGCTAGGTCAACGCCGGCATGTTCATCTGCATCCTCTTCTTTCGGGTCTGTAGCAGCCACCATCAGACTCGTTGTTTCGAAAACATACCGCACCGGTAGCTACACCAACTGCAACCGAGTGTGTTTTCACAAGGTCAGGGCCTTGTAAACTTCACTCAAAATAACCGTCATCGACGTCCGCATTCCTGGCTTGTGACTCCGGGTGTGAAAGGTAAAAATTGAGGAAGTCGTCAAGGTCTTCAAGTCTGAGGGGCAGAGGATTGAGGATGTCGAATGATCGTAATGAGACCTCCTACATAGTGTTTTGCTTGCACCGGCGGATAATTATGACACCGAGGGTAAGCTACCCTAGCGCCAGTTGTACTTTGATATCTTGATATCTGCACACACATGAATACGAGGGGTACAAACGTGATTTTCCGACAGGCACTGGGCAGTACCTGGACAATACCCTAGCTGCAAGTTCGGTCAACTGTTTAATAGAAGAAATATATTAGGCTCTCAGCGGAAGTTCAACCTTCTATACAGCACACACCTGGTAAACGGTGCGAGGGTTACGCACCGCCAGTTCGCGAAATTTGCAGAGGTCTGCACAGTGTGCATAATGTCCATCGATGCCAAGTGATTCTTCACAATCGATTCCCAAGTTCTAGTAAGTAATCTGTGTCCGTGGATAGGCAACGTGATTGATGAACCTCGCCTGTAAACGGTGGGGACCCGAGATGAAAACATCGTGTTGCTCGTGTCTTTCAACAAGCAGTTTCTAGTTCCTGCAGTGTCTGCACAGGAATGCTGCCTGGAGTTCTTGCTCAGCCTTAACATGACTCGTCGCTCGTTTAAGTCGATAGACGAAATGGAGTTTCGTGTCCAGGAGAGAGCGGTGCAGCTGCCAACATAGCTGTGCCGTTACCAGTGCTTCCGCCGAATTTCGATGTAGAAGGCCAGCGAAGCGCCCACTTGCCTTTCTAAAGTATATAATTGATGGCTTGGGTATACCCTTCGACCTTAAACAGGTCTGCGAGGCTACCTCTCACTGTGACCATCCTCACGCCAACTTCCTACCAAGGATTCCCGACAAGTAACAACGAGCATGGGGAACAACGTGAGCCAGCAGATAGAAAAGCGCAAGACAAGACGTGCGCAATCCCTCACTCCCGCTCCTCCAAAGCCTCAACGGTTCTCGACTGCTACGTTGGTAGCGTCTGCAGTGGGATTGGGCAAACGCTCGCCACCGCCTTCCTCGGTTCCCGCCACACCGCCCACCAAGGCCGTTATGCCGGAACCAGAGCCACAACAGGAACCAGAGCAGGAGAGCGAGCCGCCTGCGGTGCCGTCGCATACAGAAAAGGAAAATCGGCCGGAGTCCGATCCTGAGGTGAGTCGATTTAAGCTGTCCGCTTCTACAGGCTGATAAGTTACAACTCTTCTCATCTTCCCCCATCCTCCCATCTACACCGTCGTTCGTTCAATCGGGCGGCGTCAACCAGGATTCTTACGCTCAAGCAGCAGTTATGCCCTCTCAACTCGCTATTGTTCCTTGTCAGGTATGTGATTCAATATTCGGCAGCCCTGATATCGCCAGGGGGAGGGGTTAATCACATTGTTCTCCTCTGTGGTGGCTCGCCTTTGTTTTCTTGTTCGCTGATCTTACTTGCTGCAGTATCGCACAGGACGTACACTGGGAAGCGGTACATATGCTATCGTGAAAGAGGCCATACACGTTACAACAGGCAAATACTATGCTTGCAAGGTCATTAACAAGAAGCTCATGGAGGGGAGGGAACATATGGTGAATACCAAGACGTATTTCGACACTTTGGACCGTCGGCCTGCGATGCCGCCAAGGCCGCTTGCAGAGGCAACGTGATTCATTCAAGGTTGCTTAGTACGGTGGCGTTACAGCATCTGTCAAGTCATGGGAAAGCATCGCGATGACCTTGATAACGAGCGCTGATAGCAGCACCGTTTTATTCGATCTGTGGTTGGGTGCTCGCACGCCCGCAGTCACTTCCCCTCCTTTTGAAACCTATTGTTGCACCATTGCTGATTCTGTTTTACTTCAGGTTCGCAACGAGATCGCCGTATTGAAAAGGATATCGAGTGGTCACCCCAATATCGTGACATTGCACGACTACTTCGAGGTCCGTATATAGTAAACTCTTTTCGTCGACACAGTGCGCT
Source organism: Rhizopogon rudus (assembly GCA_002995055.1). NCBI lineage: Eukaryota > Fungi > Basidiomycota > Agaricomycetes > Boletales > Rhizopogonaceae > Rhizopogon > Rhizopogon rudus. The sequence continues at coordinate 34,313 of PVYE01000756.1, read as the reverse complement.
CACCTAGCGGAAACACTTCTATTTTTAGACATCGCACAACCTCTACCTTTGCTTCGATCTTTGCACTGGTGGCGAACTCTTCGACAGCATATGTGCTAGAGGACAGTACACTGAGGCGTAAGTAACCCGTATATCCGTTCTCGCGTGTTATTAATTCCACGCGCAGTGACGCTGCTGAGCTCATCCGCACCATATTTCAGTCGGTCAAATATATCCATGACTGCGACATTGTGCACCGCGATCTGAAACCGGAGAACTTGCTCTTCCGGTCCAAACCTGAGAAGACTTCGGAGATCATGATCGCAGACTTTGGCCTTAGTCGAGTGATGGCAGACAACAAGTTGAGCATGTTGACGGAAGTCTGCGGCACGCCCGGTGTGAGTGGAGTTCTTCCGCTCTCTTGTACGGGGACTAAGTTGCCTTGGTAGTACATGGCACCTGAGATCTTCAAGAAAAGTGCGTGATTTTGCGATATGTTTGACCATTATTCTGATGTGGCTCTAGCTGGTCACGGCAAGCCTGTCGACGTCTGGGCCATGGGTGTCATCACCTATTTCTTACTTGCTGGTGCGCATTTATCGCACTTGTTTGTTCAGCGTTCTTGGTGCTGAACACTTGGTGCAGGTTATACACCATTCGATCGTGACAATCAGCGACAAGAGATGGAAGCCATCATTGCTGGAGATTACAAGTTCGAGCCTGGTATGTCGCTGTTAATAATCTCATTCCCTTCGAGTCCCATTAACATGGCGTTGACAGAGGAGTATTGGTCCATCGTCTCGGTAACTGCCCGGCATTTCGTTGCTACTTGCCTGACCGTCGATCCCGAACACCGTCCAACTGCAGCACAGATGCTTGAGCACGAGTGGCTCACATCTGAGGTGCCGCACTTCGTCGAGAACGAGACGGGTGAACCAAGAAACTTGTTGCCACACGTCAGGAAGGCCTTCGACGCGAGGAGGACATGTGCGTCCCCTGTTCCCTATCCACTGGTGGAAATACTGAACGATGTGAATTCTTGCAGTCCGAAAAGCGGTACTGGGTATGATGGCCATGAAGCGCATGACGACGCTCGCGCATCACCTGTCGCCAGAGGCGCAGAGGCTCGGTGAGGACGTGTACCAGTTCAAGCGAGAGTCCGAAAAGGAGGTGCTTGAGGACATGCACGTCATCCACCACCACAATGCCGACGAGGAGGTGCAGCGGATCAAGGCCCAGGACGATATCTCTATCGCAAATGGCCCAAATGGGAAGGCGGTGGAGGGCGTTGATGTTACTGAGAAGCTTGCCGCTGTGAGCCTCGCTGCGAAGTCAGATGGCATTGCCAAGAGGGCGTGAAACACGAGCCTTCGCAATGGCCACTGGAATCGTCGTGTTACATAGCTCGCAGACGCACGCTCATTTTTTTCTGTGATCTTTCTATTTGTACTAGTTCAAGTTGTCCTGATACCTGACATCGCACACATGACACACATTAATTACTATTTTCTTCTGGGAGACTTCGAGCTCAGATGAGAATGACAACCGGGTAACATTTGTACCTCCATGTCGACATTCCACGGTGTGATTGACACTGAAAATGCCATGGCGTACACATTAATGTTGTTCTACAGTATCCGATACATACATACTTACGATACGTAAGCAGTGCAATGATAGAGTATATCACGGATAACCAGCCCAGATTGAAGTCTTCTCACAACCGCAGGGGCTCGAACAGTCTGACTCAGTCTTCACTCTTGAAAAAACGCGAAATCGAAATCGACATTGATGACATATATATCAATAAAAAAAATTACTACTCGAACAAGTGCTATGGTGCTGTTGATATAGTGTCACGGTCCGCATAGTCATACACCTAATTGTGGAAGAATTACCCGATCTCATGCGCGAGACGGGTGGAGAAATATCATATAGTAGATGCCAATATCCAGTGCCAACCCAATGCAAAAGACTCGGAAACGCCTCACGAAGAAGCAGTCTCCATCATGAGGTGAGGCTTTCCTATCGAAATAGTGAGGGACGTGAGGAGCACTTCCCATGCTACGTCGAGGGCACACCAGAGCCGCTCATCGGCGATGCCCAGTGCGATTGCGTTGCGCCACATGCCGTGCACTTTGCCTACGTGCATGAGTAGAGCTTGCGCGGTATATGTCTGGGCGAGTTTTTGAGCGAACTCTTCGAGAAGAGGCATAGCGGTGCTGGGGTCATCGAGGTAGAGTTGAGGCGGTGGGGGACAAGGCAGGAGAGATCCGAGAAGGTGGTCGATGCGCTTAGTGTAGAGGAAGGTGGAAAGCTGAGGAAAGACCTCGGGGGCGGGAATGCATAGCGGGACGACTGGCACTTTGATCTCCTGACCTGCGCACTCGGGCAAGGCTGGCTGCGAAGCAGGCAGGATGGGAAGGTTCGCGCAATGTGTTGCAAAGACAAGATTGTGCGCGGGGAACAGCGTAACGCGACGGCGGGAAGTGGCAGGCTGTCGTGATGAGAAGACTGCAAACATGTGCGTGGGCATGTCAGACGAAAGATCGTTGACGATGATAGAGAGTTCCTTCGGGAGGACGTTAGAGACAGGTTCGGCTTTAATGCCTGCAAGGACACGGAGCATGCTAGAAAAGGTTCTGTCAGACGGTAGAACGATAACAGGAAAATGTTTGACTTACTCAGGTCCGAGACATTCAAGTCCCTCGAGAATGTAGTCCATGTGTGTGTTGGCAAGTTCAGGGGCCACAGCCTCAAGTGTGGACTTCGGGATATCAGCCACGACCTCGGGTCGGGCTAGGCGTCTGGGAAGAGACACACTGGCAGTGCTCATAGAGACTGGTGTCGCATCGCTCATCTCGACATCACGAGAAAGTGTTGGGACGTCCATCCGTACTGGAGAAGGTGGGTACTTGGACGGGGTGTGTGTATTGCGCTTCTTAGCATGCACGATTGCATGCCTGGGGTGGTGAACCCCGCCGGAAGTAAGGGCTCGGCGGCGGCGAGATGCAGCCTGAATACCATTGCGAACTTTGAAAGATTTGGTGGAAGCGCGTGCAGTAGGGGGAGTGTTCTCAGAGTCAAAGCGACGGACGTAGTTTGCAGCGTGGAATGCCATTTTTGATGAGGGCTGAAGTGGTAAAGAGGCTCGAGGTAAGTGAAGAGAAAGCTGCAGATGCGGAACGGGCTAGTTGGCGAGTAGTTTGCTGAGAGCTAACCATGACGAGAGGAGCTCTTTATAAACCTGGCAAGAGAAGAAACAATCATTCATGGTCAACGTGACGTGACACGCTAAAGCAATCGATCAAAGTCACACTCAAATTTACCTTTTAAGCAGATTGCGAGTCAAAGTTTAGCTGCCTTTGGAAGTTGTTTGGGACCCACAACACCAAACATGGACCTATTCGAAAAGCAATCCATCGGATTTTAATCCACCGTTTCCGTAACCCGCGTATTTCAATTGTCTTCCGTTCAACTTTGTTGTCCGTTATAAGCTGTTGCCACGTCGCCAACATCCACAGACGAAATTTTGCGCGAATCATGCACAGTAGATGCATTGTCCCTGTAAAATCTCGATAAGAGTCAACCATGGTCAGGGCCTCCCATCATGTGCGATCGAAAAGCATTACACTGTCGCTGTTATAATTACACGTTATGTCAACGTTCTCCCGTCCGTAGACCAGACGTTTTGGGAGAGTCGTGCAAGCGTCCCGGAACGACTGGCACCAGAATAGCTTTGGTTCAACGACACCACGTTCCGGTCAGTGGTAACGAGAATGAGCAATTTCCGCCCCAGCCGTTCCGGGGCGATTAGATTAGATAAGATGTGGTCATGGTGCCACACATCTGGAACCGAGACTGAGATCCACGCGTCTGAGCTGGCACTAGTCCACATAAAAAACTGGCCGTCGATGACGCTGCGATCAGGTGGTGCATAATGTAATGCCACGATTTGGGCGATCACTCCGTAAACAGCGGTAGAGGCTTCGTATGATGTAATGGTCGCAGTAGCTACCTGCATCCGATGTCTTGACTAGATCGTGGAACACAGAGTGTGATGATGGTCCACTCGAAATCCTGCGCGAAGCAAAAAATCAATTGGGGAATAACTGTCGAAACACGTATTTATCGAGCCGCTGGGAGAGGCGGCAAGCAGTTCACCGGACACACGCCGTGCATCAACCAGGCAAGTAAGTCAAATCAAGTCATTGTGCACCCGTTGGGTGCGGTCGATAGAGCACGTAGGCCATAACCAGACAAGTGGCATCTGGTCGATCCAGGCATTGGATTTAATTTCTGGAGGCTTGTAGGTGGGTCGCCACATCATGATGCGAATGGTGTCTTTCGACATAACATTTTTTTCGACCAGGAGTAGCTGGACAATGAGTGGCACGCTGGCAAAAAGTGAGTGATTAACCGCGTCGGATCATGATGAACGTTTGCGGTCAAACGGGGAATGACCAGCCCTGCGCGAGTTCCCAGTACATATTGTGGCATTAGGCAGTAAGACGGAGATGACAGGATGGCGATAAGAATACAGAAGAAAAAAAGACATGAGGATAGCGGTAAGAGTAGAGAAGAAGAGAAGGCAAACATGGCGAACATGATTTGATGATGAATAATCAACACTCAATGTTTCCACAAACAATGCTTACCGGGTCCACTGGAGTGAGACAACACGTGTTGAGGTGGCTCACCATACGCCTGGAACAAAAACCATCAGCACGTCTGCGGATGTACGCACAAGTTATGACTGAGCTCGAGCTTAAGCTTATTGTTAGACCTGCGTGACGTGTCTCCTGCATTTTTACACGATGCAAAAATCAGAAGATGTGTTTAGGTGAGTGGAGGAAGAGGATCAAAACAACACCAACCTGTTGCCTGCACAGTATGGCTGCTATAGTGTACTTACGGTGCCTTCCAGATGGTTAGCGTCGAGATAATAAGAAGAACTTATAAGGTGTTTTTCTTCTTCTATGAGTTATAGGATATCGTGTTGCACTTCAGCTCAAGCAATGACTCAGTATCATTTTCTGAACAAGAGAATGAAGTTTGCCATTTTTTCAGCTTACGTCAAATGGAGAGCCTGTCGAGCCGTCCACTGCGAAACTAAATCGGGAATCCATCCGAAGCTCAAGCTGATTCGGAGGGTGTCGGTTACACCAGGGGACTAGGGCACCACCTCCATGGTCCCTGATTTGTGAGGGATACAGATTCCAAGAATTTTTGCCTGGATCAAAATCTAGATAAATCGAGTTGTTTAGTACGAATGATAAGCGCTAAGCATACGCCATGGCACATCTCAGGCCATTTCAGATTCTCACCTTTGAAGACTCCGGTATATGATTCATGAAGATCATAAGCGGTCGCACAGTCACGTGCCACCTAAACGCGATCACATGACATATTTTGAACATGAACATCGCGCTCTGACAGTTTTATCAAATGCCTTGATGATGTCGACGACCACCCAGATCCTCTTCAACAGCCCAGCCCTCCATTCCCTCAAACGCGATCAACTCGTCAAGTTATGCAAGATTCACAGCATCAAAGCTAATGGCAAGAACAAGGATCTTATCCAACGTCTCCAGCTGCACGCACAGACGCTTCCACCTGATGATCCGTTGAGGGTTGCAACAAGAAGCGACATCAGTGAAGACGAGCAAGACGATGAGGAAGAGGAGGAAAGGAAGAGAGCAGCTATGCTGGCACGCCCCAGTGAGCAATGGGAGATTGTCATGGACAGCATTGCCGAAGTCGATGAAGGAACTGTGAATACACTCAAAAGTAACCGGGCGGGTAATTCCACACAAGCAGGGGAGTTTGGAACGAACGGGGGCAAAGGTACATCATGTTTCGTTGACTCACTCATCCATCGTCGTTTAATGACATCGTCTTCAGCCTCCAACGTCAGTTCCTCTCTCAGAGCCATAGCCACCTCTCTAGGACTGAAACGCGGGAATGAATACACTGCAACGAGCACAACAGCCTCATCCAAGTCATCGCTCGCTTCTACTCAAAGTGGCCAATCGCAGAGCACAGCACCGACTGAACAAGAGCCTGAAGTTGAGCCAGTCCCAGGACAGAGCGCTCTTGCAGGGCGCCCTGCACCATCCGATGCCCGCCTCAGCATATCACAGGAACCCGCAACAACTACAATTCGTCTGGTGTCCTCTAACGCCCCTACGAACTCGTTATTCTCCCCTCCAAGGCTCCATCCGTTCAAGACATCGTTTGATCTTGCACCCCCTACACCCGGGGGAGTTAATGGTGGTGGTGGTATGTGGCCGCTCTCGCCGGGTGCAGTGCAAAGCGAGCGCATATACCCAGCTATCCCAACATTTTCTGCATTTGAGCCCGTAGACACTTCCGACATGGACATCGACGTCGATTTCTCCGGTTCTCTCCAATCCACCACACCAGCGCGTAGAAAGTTTAAAACAGGCGCCACCCCCAAATCTGCTGACAAGCCATCTGACGTCCCCCAAGATTTATTCTCCCCAGCACCAAAACTTACTCGTGCTCGGGAGCAAGTGAGCTCGTTCCGCCCACAGCGTTCCCCGGTAAAGGTGGGCAGCGAGCTAGGCATACCCCGCTCCGAGGCTTTCATCTTTGGTTCTCCCAATCCTCAGCATCGCCTTTCAAACGCCCAATTCCGAAGTGCAGCACAAACTGTCCTGGACGAAATGAACACGCGCCTCGAGGCAGAGGGCGTGGCAGGCTTGGACATGGATGTTTTAAGGCGCCGGCAACAGTCCATGTCATCACAGCCCAATGAAGATGACCTACAGCAGACGAAGAAAGCAGGAACGAGTATGGGTACGCTATTTGATAAAGCGCACCAAGCCCAATTCGACAAGATGGACAGTATCACGAACCACTACGCTGCGCGACGTGGGTCATCTAAACCTGATGCTGTACCTGTCTTGGGCAAACGTAAGAGTTCCGCCGCACCTGCATCCATTGCTGGAAAGACGCGTAAATCGAGCGTTGTAGTGAAGAAGGATCGGGTTGCTTCCGCTTCAAGTGTGAAGCTACGCCCGATTCCGAAGAAAGTTGTCCCGGGAGGATTTGGTGATGATGACGAGGATGATGACAGTGAACGGGAAGAGGATAAGCGGCAATCTAAACGTGTTCGCGTCGATCCTGTTGAGGATGCGGAGAGGTTAAGAGAAGAGGCGAAGAAGCTCAAGGAGCGTGAAGCGATTCGCCGGAAGTTGGATGCCAACAAAGCCAAGAGGCGCAGCAGCATGGGTAGGCCAAGTATGGGCAAAGGTATCATCCGTGAGTACTTTACAGGATCAACGATATGATCAAATCAACTCCGCTGACCCTGGCCCACAGATCAACCCAAGCAAACTTCACGCTTTGGTTTCCTATCGTCTGCAAAGAACCTAGTCGCAAATGTCTGGAATCGCGGAGCAGGTGGGTCCAAGTCCAATGTACCCCCCGTGAAGCCCGCGCTCGCGCCTGCACCGTCGACGAAACCGGTAGTGCCTTCTATTTCCTCCAAACCAACCAAGGAGCCTCCAAAACTACAGCTGACGGCCAAGAAAGCCTCGATCATCCCCGGCGCATCTGGCACGCTGCCCATCCCCAAAGAGCGTGTGCCATCGGTTAGCAATGGCAAACGCGTGCCGTCTGGAAGTTCGCTTTCACCAGCAGTTGATTCAACAACCTCATCGCGCTCGTCGAGACCTCAGATTCCTGCGTTCACCACTCCCGGGACGTCGAGCAGGGTAAGCCATAGTAGGACCGGCTCTGCTACTGGCGTTTCGTCACTCGGCATCGCTTCTAGAACAAGTAACGCAGGAGGTGCATCCTCTATGGACACGAAGACCTCCCTCGGTGGTACATTAAAGGGTACAACTGCCGACACGTTACGCGCGCGCACCTCTACACTCATGGCACCTACCGCATCATCACTAGCCAAGAAGAGCCGGCTTCCCGTGCCGACATTTTCGACATTTTCCCCACTCCAGGTGAAAGGCAAGGACAACGACAACGAAAAACATGTCATGAAACAGACGACAGATTCTCTGACGTCCCCACGCGTTCACGGCAAGGTCTTCAGCCAGCCCCTGGCACTGATAAGCCCTACGGCAAAGCCTGCGGGGTCACATATACCCTTTGGGGTAGCAGCTGCTATGCTCACTACCGCAAAGCCACCCATCCCGCCGAAGCCAAAGGTTATGCCTGGACGGCGGCCGCGCATATCAAGGGGAAAGGTGATCGCGAAGCTCGCGTCCCAGCGCGAGGCTCAGCAGGGAGGTTTTAGTGCTATCCCGAAGCCACACCCAGGCACACCGAGCTCCCGTGCGACTGTTGGCGTGCCGAAGGTACGGTCTAGTATGAGCGCGAACGTCGGAAGGCAGTTGCATGGTGTCGCGAGGGCGGGGGTGGGTGGTGACGTGATGATGAGCGCAAAAAAGCGAGCGCGGAGGAGCGAGTATGTGAGGAGGCGGACTCGTGTGGATGGGGAGAGGATGAGCGTGGATGAGTGAACTGCGAGGTGTGTATATTTTGGACGAAATAGTTTATTAATTGGCGGTCGAGCTCTGCAAAGCTGTAGCAGTGTCGATGTGTCTTTTTGACTGTATCTTGTTATGCATTTCACGACTCATAACCATCCGACTTCACAGTATTTTGATCTTGTGTATACTACCTGATTGATAATTGGTTCTTTTCCCTTGAGGGTTATATTCCACGTATTAAGAATGTAAGTCCCGCAGCGTCGTACTTCCTAGAAAAGTAGTATGACTATACGGCAAACTGAATTCGCCATCATAGAATATCTGTTGGGGGCAGTGAGTGTCATTAAACCGGCAAGACAAGCGACGGCCATTGACGGGTTGTTTTGTACTTCGAAGTCGAGGACATCAATAAATACAATGCGCGGACGCCGAAGACGTTGGCGCAATGACCTCACCTACCGTACAAAGATCTGCAATGAGTCAACACGTTAACATCACACCTGAGTTCTTGCACTGCATTTCGGCTAGAAGATATGAGGTGTATGAAAATGAGATTAATGATTATATACACTCAGGTAAGTAAGATATAGTATAGTGATCGGGTTGCGAGATGACAAGGAACGTTAGAAAAGAATTAACTAATAGCAAAGCGAGTTGCGATGCACAAGTAGGTACAATATGAGCAGGGTGTATTCATAATCCTCGTTCAGTGTAGGGCGTCGTATAAAGGCTATTTTGACAAGGTGAGTAAAAGGGAATAAAGGGAAGACGTCAAAGAGATACACGTGTTCGCTCATTTCGGTAGCGATGGAATGTTACCCGCCTGATTGCGCTTTCGAATTCGGCGAGCTTCCACCGTGACATTCCACGCTGTCTGCACCAGCTCGATGAATTTCGAGTCCCGTGGGCCTAAGGACAAAATATTCTTCCATAGTCCCTGATTAAATCTGCTGTGCTCTCGAAGCTGATCATCGCTGCAAATCATTGCCATCAGATTGGCCATGGTGGAAGGGGCGGGGAATTCTCCTATCACCTCCGGCGGCAGGAGGTGACAGCACAGCAAATGTGATCGCGTTTCAAGGCCAAGTCCAAAGAGTAGGAGTAGAGGGATAGACGGAGCATGTGGGACAAGCACTGGAATGACAGGAAGGGTCACGAATTGCCCCACCATATGTTGAACGCAATGTGGGACCGGAAAAGTAGATCCAGGTGGGCTGGGTGGGATGATATTTGTTCGAAAGTCACGGGTAAACAGGTCGACGCGAATGGGTACCAAAAGAGGTTGATAAGACGAACCCCATTCGCTTTCTGGGATGTCAAAGACTGCGAGGACATGAGAGGGGATGTGAGCATCGCGTCTGACATGCATGTCCAAACTTGATGGAATCTCGGAGGCCGGGTCTAACGTCGCCTTTACGACGTTGAAATAAGCACAAAGAAGACTGTACAAAAGGGTCAGTGGGTATCAGCGGCTTTTTAATAGAGAACATACTCGAGGGGATCAGAGTCTTCAGTCATTGTATAGTGTTTTGAAGGTAGTAAACGAGACCGGGAAGCACTCATGTCTGGAAGCTTGCAAGGGAAGGTGATACCCAATGTCGAGGGTGCGTGTGCTTGATTAAGGAACGTCTGAAAGGCTTTGGGGGGATATATGAAGCGTAGTATGTTCGTCAGGATCCAGACTATAGATATTTAAATGTAGTTAGTATGTATTTGAAATTTCAAGCCAAAGAGATAGACCGCAGTCTACGCGGACATAGAGCCAAGAGATTAGGACATACCGTGCGTGTATTTTGAGTTAGATGACACTGCGGTTTATTCAGTGCGGCAAGATACGTGACGTGGAATGAGGAGATCGTCAAAGGAGGAGTCAAAGGGAAATGACCATGCCTCGTAGCCAAAGCAGAAAAACGAGAGTAGTAAAACTTGGGAAAAAGGAAGATGAGAGCGAGAAGAAAGTGCGAAATTCACTTTGCTCACTTGACGCTCGTTCCCGTTTAGGCCCTAGTAGGGTGGCACCCCGGTGACCGATATAATCACTGACAAGCCACGAGGCGTTGTCCTGTGCAGCTAGTAAGGACGTAAATCCCGGGTTCAACCGTTTTAGGTAGCTCGTTCTGTGTATTGTAAATAAGAAACGAATAAGACAACCGACCGAGAAAGAGCTCACCCCCAGTCCTCAAGTGGACGAAGTACTCC
>PVYE01000756.1:0-23636 GCA_002995055.1 Rhizopogon rudus | reverse complement strand
CCCTGTACTAAAAAAAAAAAGGTCCCGTCCAAACAAGGAACCTATAAACAACTTCAAACAACAACAGTTCGTCAACCGCGGCACATTTACTTGCCACAATCCGTAGATGCGTCGCCCAAGTACTTGGGAATTGCATCCAGTTGAAACGTAAATCAGTTTGCTGACGTGTCATGATCAATTTCTCATGGAAAATGCCAACTCCGGTTGAGTCACTCCGGCGCTACGCAAATCTTCCTGGAATCCTATATACTATGCAATGTCTAAGTTCTAACTGACTAGACCAAGCGCACTTTATTTCGCTTCCACCTGCTCAATTTGTAGTGCCGATCCTTAAACCGAAATTACGGGCCAGCCATTCCCATCCCATCGCAGGCCTCGTTTGCACGGCATATAAGTATGACTCCTCAAATGAACGGTGACCCGGTCACAGTTCATCTCGCCATTAATTTCTTTGCAACGCCTATTTCGGTTCCATTATCGCCCTCCAAGAGCGCTCTGCCGCACAGTAGATACCGCGCGGATGGTGAGTATTATTGCACGGTAGGGTGAATCTTGATCCAACAGAACCTTTTTTGTCAACCGAATCACTGACCGGGGGTGTCTTCTCAGGGCAGCATAATTTTATTCATTATGACTCCGGATACCTCGCGAATTCACCAGTTGCGGAAGATGGGCCCTCAAAAACTGGCCCTCGATCTCTACCTCGATCTGCTTGGGTCTGGAGCGTACTAGTATGATAAGATTCTCGTCACCAACCCCCCTACAAGAATCTCGACGGTGCCAGCTTCGATAGATTATTACCAGAGCGGACCTTTCCCCCCATAATAAGTTCCGCTATTACCTTGGCTGTCCCGGGCGCATTGCAAATGCCCTTTGAACATTGCTAAATAAACTTCTCCATACTCTCGCAAGGTACTTCACTTACTCAGCAGGTATGACCAGTTGCAATATATAAACCCTTGGCGATCTTGCCTGCTTCTCCAATGATGGGCCCCCCGCCGGTACGTACCACTGGCAAAAAGCACGCCTGGCACTTCTCGACTGTTCCTTCCCTCAGCTCTTCGGAGATGCTGGCAACATGGTTCCTGATACTTTGACAGGCCGTTAGATCGACTTCGACGTCATCTACGTTACCGGGTAATGCAGAATCATCTCCTGGACCACAAGCGTACACTTCGTTGTCTGGACGCGCGTATATTTCAGGAGAGACAAGGCGAGAATGTGGAAGAAGAATTTCTGTGAATAATACGTAGGGCGCTATCATGACGCCTGCCTGTGGACGAATGGTAACACTGTGAGCTCGGGTGGCCGCAATCGGAAGGGACGGTATAATGGATGGCGACCATGCCCCAGCCGATAAAACTACATGCGAAGCAGTAAGAGTTTTAGTGCGGCTTGGATCAGAAAGATCTTTGTATGTGATGCCCGTGACGTGATTATCCACTCGCTCAACGGAGATGGCAGTTCCCTCTACCAATTGAACACCTTTCTCCTTCGCGAGTTCGAGCATGCTTGTCGTGAATAAATATGGATGAACCTGCGCTGTCCCGCCTGGATCGGACATTGGGCTGTACGACGTGGTCAGTTCTTCCCTGACCCAATTCAAGTTGTCAGGTAGTCCCGTGTCCGCTCTCCGCATTGGCTTGACGTCGACCGGCGCGGTAGTCTCAAAACCAAGCGCCTTCTCCAGACTCTTCTGTTGCCCTCCCTTTCCAACACCTGTTCCACTCTCACCAAGCACCTCTCCCTTCCCTTCCCAACTGCCGCAGCCAACGAATCTCCAACCCCATCTTTCGGCGCCGTTATGCTCTTTAGCGAGCTTCACATGCTCAGGAAATGAGATATCTACGAGTTCGCGGGGATAGGCCCATTTGGCAATTAATCCACCAGCCTTTCCAGAAGCTCCTTGCGCAACGCCGTTCGCGGAGGCTTCGAGGACAATGACGTTCGTTGTTGAAGGGGAATATGATGGGTGCCTGGACAGGTAGTAAGCCGTACTACAGCCTGTTGAGAAGACGGTCAGGTTGTTTGTTCCGGTGGTCTGGACTGTATACATATACCAATGATTCCGCCGCCGATAATGACAATGTTACGTTGTGCCCCTTGGTCCATATTTCTGAGATGAACAATAAGAACGATAAGAAATATGGGGCCTAGCTTAAAGCGAGTGAACAAATTCTTGGCAAATGATTGAATGGATGACGGTTACTTAGTACTAAGCTTCGGTTAGTCACGTAAGTAGTGGAAGAAACAGCGGACCTGAGCGGACCGGTGTCACATGTCTCCCCTCACGGAGTTTGCATGCAATCCACAAATTGTGACATCAACACACCTTGCCTCATATTTGCGGCTTGTATCTCTATTGTCCAAGCGTGTCCTCAAAATCAGAAAAGATTACTATGGGCTCCTTCAAACTGACAGTACATAGCTACATCAACGAGGAAGGGCCAACTTTGTCGTACTCTGCTGCGACGCTGGAGCACGGACGCGACCTTGTCCACGCAGCCTCTTCAAACCTTGGATGGAGAGAACCGATTGTTTCGTTCAACGCGCGTCAATTCGGTAGGCTGTCTATCAGTCGATTGTTCTCTCATTAACTATCATTAGAACTCAGGCACGACCAACTATATGAGTTCAATGGCAGCCCGCCGCAGGTACAGGCGCCTCGAACTCGAACCCATACTCCCAAGGACTGGGGAGATTTTCCCTGCCCGAGTGACAATGATGCATTTGCGCTTGATGCTCTGGAGGAGTTTATACATCTACCATTTAAAGCCCCCCGTACTCCTGCGCGAAAGCGGTCTGCACCGCCGGATTCGCGCACAGCCCTTCGAGGCACACAATCACGAGAGATCACTCGTTGTAGTACTTCCTCAGCAGATGGATTCACTCTAGAGCCACCCACTAAACGCCGCAGATATGATGTCGCCTGCATTTCGAATTTGATACCCCAGGTCTTGAGGATTCACTCTATTTACCTTCATCTGCGGCTCATGATTTGCAGCCTCACTTTGTCACAGGGCATAGTGTCGATTTTCCGCCATTGGACACGAAGAACCTTACGCCGTACAGAAAAGTTCCGGCGTTACCGATACCCCCCTATGATGTTCCCTCTGTCATGCTCTTCATGGAGGGTGCTTACAATAGGGCGGCCTGGCTTATTCCCGTTCGCGGCAGCTTTCCATGGGAAGGTGCCACCTCTGCCGTCATACTGGAATCCTCAGAAGTTACACAGAATGAGGATGTCCCTCTGCTCCCCTCTGGACCCGTACCCGATAATAATGGAACCACCCAAATTACTTGGACACGTCATTCGATCATAACCTTCTGGAACTTTCTGATATCCGCTCAGCAAGCTAAGAATATCGGGCCTATCTCACTTTCCTTCCATGCCGCACCGTCTGACACCACGTTTACGCTTGACAGTGCAACTGCCGAAAGTGGCAATCGGCCTGTTCAACCTGCACAGCCGAAGGAATCCATTGATCTTTCCGACGGTTTCTCGGATCAGGTTCGTCGCGCAAGACTGGAAGCCACAGACTTTATCAAGGTGTATCATGATGTCAAGTACTCGTTATACCTCCGGAACATTCTGGACGCCCATCAGTATATTCCTGAGGGAAACACGCCCGAGAAATATCCACAATCAGTGACAAAGATTAGACCGTTGAAAGGAGCGCGACTCGTACTCGTTGACAACCTGTCTAGACCTACGTTCATGATGTGATGAAGATTTCCTCGTCACTCGGCGTTCTGCCTGATGTACCCCTGATCGTGCTCGCCATAATTAAGGGATGATATCAGACAGACGTGAACTTGATCCACTGGCAATTACTTTCTTGTGGTAGGCTTGACGCGTTGTTCTGGTCACCCTTTGCTGATCCTCTTGATGCAGGTGACTTATCTGCAGGGGTCCGCCTCAGGAGTACCTTCAATCAGGACGTGTATTGCACAGGTTCGGTCTCTTCAACCGCATCGCGATGTCCAATTATGCCTGTCGCCTCCTTCCTCGTGCGATGTCGGTCCGCCGATGCACTCTCATGGGGAGCACAACATGAAACGAGGCCATTATGGCGCGGTCATGTTCCCACCGTAGCCTTCTTCAGCCCGTCTTCGTTACGCGTTGGTTGCTTTTTCAGAATCTCTACACTCGGTGGTTTGGGGAGCAAACGTAATGCATATTTGCACACTGTACGACATACTCTCTAATTCTGTGATCTCATTATTTCGTTCTTGATGATATTGTAGAACTGCTACATTCTTCGTAGCTTATATTGGAACGACCATCCATGTAAATCTTGTGACTGCCATGATGCATAGCAATTCAGCAGCGTCTAAAATGCATTCAGCTGATTGATTGGTATTGATCAGTTGCAGCTCAAGTCACCCGCTACAATGCCTGCCTAGACAATTGACCGTTTCCATCCAATGCACAGGCAATCATGAAATCCATCTACGCTTGACCCGGAATACGAACCAACACATATCTTTAGAGGAAGTCATACGATGACCCTTGGATATGCAGCTTCGAAAGATGTGACAGGATTTCCCATGCTGTCAAGCGTTTCCCTCCACTTTTGTCTTTCCACTCAGACTTCTACGGGTTTTACTGTCGATTTGCAGGACATGCAAATCGAAGACAATGAAAGAGACCTTCGCACCCCATCCCGCTCGAGCTCGCGCTGACTGACGGATATCTATGATTTCGCCCTTACTCCTTATTAGAAGGAACGGCTATCTTTCTTCTTCTACAAGGTGTGACTAAGGGAGACTGTTATCTTCTGGTTTCACTGCCGCAGAAGCCAAATGTCCAAGGCAGTCCAACTGTGGATGTAGTCATGATGGCCATTTGTCCTGTAGCTAGCTCAAAGCTAGTTCTTCGCAGTCCCAATGGAATCATTGGCACTCGATCTGCAGCGTGACCTCGACGTCTCTTGCATGGTCTTTAAGGGTTTTGAATAATATCTTACTTACTCGCCACATAACTTTTGTATATTTTTTGTATATGTTTTGCGACGGTTTGCATCATGTTGTGAGATGACCACGACGTGAGGTCACTCGAACCCATAGACCTTTTATGAGAATCCTCGTGTCCAACTATTCTCCATTGTATGTTCCAAGATGGTAAATCGCTAAGAGGTGAGTAATCACTCGAGTTGCAATTTAGTCCATCGGAATTACGGTTTGGAACTAGTTACTTTTGGCTTTGACACTGGTTTATGGGTCCAATTTCGCCCGTAGTTGCCAAAACGGCCATGCGCTTCAGAAGCATCGTCCTCGGGAACATCCTATGAAGTGTGCCCTGACCGGCTTCATAACAAGTATATCACACCGTGAACGGCCCGCTTCACCGACGAAACATACTTATACGATGGCATGAGGGAGCCACGCTGCAGCCTTCTATCCCCCACAGGCGCTCTACAACACACCAGTCTTGTTGAACGGCACACAAACTCGCGTTCCGTATCTTTTTGTCCTTTCCGCAATCTATCATCAACTGTACCATATTTCCTAACATCATTACGACTGTCACATTCTGCGCAGATGCATGACCCCCCACCAGCGGCGTTCACGGCTGAGGACAAACAACGCCGCCCGTACCTCTCATCCGTTCTCCAACCCAGCATACATAAAATAATCGCCACTGCTGCTGTTCGAATTTACTACGCGCCTTTCAATAATCCCCACCTAAACTGGAGCTATTCCAAGCTCAAAGGTATTCTGGTCTTCGGACGCGATCGAGACGCACCCAGTGGCACGTCTCCCCCCAAGAGTGGTGAACATGGCTTGCGTCCCAAGCAAAAGTACTGGTTTCGCCTCGTTGACACGAAGACCGACCGTGTGGTTTGGGTGTTCTCCATCCCCGAGGTCTTCGAGTACACGAGAGACAAGCCGTTCTTCCACTATTTCTCCGGAGCAGTACGTCTACATCTCATTTTCATCGTCGAATAACGCATTTTGTATCAGAGTCGCATGTTCGGATTTTGCTTCGACGAAGACGAAGAAGCAAATGTCTTCTACAAAAAGGTGTCGGATCGAACGCGGCACAACTGTGAGTTTCTTCCGCTCGCCCACGACTGCCATGCTACGTGTAATAACAACACGTGTTTCAGTTTTTCAGCCCTTCCTCTTTAAATCCGTCAAAAAGGACAAGAAGGAGAAGCGGAAGGCTGCCCAATCTTCTCCGGTGAGCCCAGGAATAATATCCAGCCCCGCACCCCACTCCTTTGTCCACGTGGCCCATGTCGGAATCTCCACGATGGGTATCATTGAATCTTCCAAGAACATGGAACCTGCTTGGTCGGCGCTGATCGCAGACCTTCAGGGTTATGGGGTGTCAGCGGCGGAAATCAAAGATAACAAGGATTTTGTGGAAGGGTTTCTCGCCGGTGCCAAGTCGATGACTGAGCCATTAATGGCTGTCCAGCACCAGCGTGAGTCCCGATGCACTCAATTCTGAGGGATCTTACTGATGGACCTATGCAGCAACAGAAACTTCCCCGACACCACCCGAAAAGAAGCACAGAATGCGCCGAAAGCATGTCACCATTCTTTAACACGTCCTCTTACTTTGTTATAGTTATGTGTACACTTTGAAGGCCCCAAGGACAGCCCTTTCTCTCTCCTATCATACTTCTAGCTCGCTAAATTTGCACCGCATCCATATGCATATTATCACTCCCATCGCATATTATTTGCAGCATAATAACATAAAATCTTAAGCTAAAATCTCTAAGTCTGTGCAGTCTGATATCGAGCTGGCCCGAGCTGGCCACCGCATATTATTGGCAGAGCGGAGTAAACATAACAACATGAAATCTTATGATAATACCTCTAAGTCTATACAAGTCTGATACCAAGTTAGCCCAAGCCGGCCACCACAACAGATAAATGACTTGCCCATGAATGCGCAATGAGCGTGGTGTAAATGATGCAGCCATGAAAATCAAAAGCGCGTTAGATCACGACCGAAAATCCCTATATCAAGTATCAGCATCACATTACCGGAGCGCACGGACAAGGACATACAATTTAGGAACCTTGTACAGGAAGTAGATAAGATCGGGGTGTAGTTGATCCGAATGACGCAGCACTCACCAATATGTAGGCACTAGAATCCTAAGCAATGTGCATCAGACGCCCAATAATCACCTGCGGAAATGAAACCACGCACTTGTTTCGAACGCTAAGAGTCATAGTGAAATATGCGGAACGCCATAGGAGCCACGCTAAGCGTCCCGACTCCTTTGTTTTGACATTTTCAGCACTAGACCGATCATAGATTGCTTTCCTGTACGAGTGGAATCAGAAACGTTCCACTCCTGATCCAGCGCCACACACCAGTCTCCCAGATATGCTAAGCTCCCCTTATTGTGGAACTCGAAGGGCTTGGTATGCTCCTGATCTTTGACAATCTTGTTCAGCTTTTGCGCCACGTACTTGGCTTTCTGATTCGCGACTGTAAATAGATCAGGATGATAAACCCGCAGCCCATGGGCGTTAAATAGGGTATGGGCACAAACCTTGCGCGGTAGCAGGAAGGAGCTGCCCTTTGATGTTAGCAGCGTCACCGATAGCCCAGATGTCTGGGTCAACATGGCCTTCTTTTCTGAAGACGTTAAGGTTTTGGTCAGTGAAAAGGCTAGAGGCGCGCATATGTCAGCCCGGACGTCTCGGCTTATCAACGACTGCGCAGACCTTTGAGTCTTCTCATGCTTTTCCAGAGAATCAATTGACTGGATAAGCGGATTAGGGGCTAATCCAGTACTCCAGACGAGAAGACCAAAATGAACTATAGCAACGGCAGTGAGCGAACCTCTAAATAATTAGGGCATCAAAGTCCGGACCTTCTCCTTGTTCTTTTACGAACATCCGGTCCTGTGCAACAATCAACATCAAGATTTGGAAATATCACATCGTGGTGCTGACCTTCTCAACACGCTCCACATGGTGGCGCGTTTTGATACTAATGCCATCTCTCCGGAACTTGTCCTCGGCATAGCTATTATAGCCCGAATGTCATCGAGATTCGGCAGTAAAACACAAGCGACTTACACTCCGAGGGACTTGTCAAAATTACCAAGAATGTTTGGCGCCACGTCATAGAGCGTGATTTTAGCCATGCGTGCGAGCGCCGGATAGTGCCGCTCTATCTCGGCATGCAGCAAATCGTGCAACTCAGCCGAGAACTCGACCCCAGTAGGTCCACCGCCTGCGAGGGATTGCATCAGCATGAGGAAGGATGACAAATTCACCGGAGACCGGAGGCCGGATACTTGATACTTACCGACAATGCAGAAATTAAGCAAGTTTCGGCGTTGGACGTCCGAGAGGGTAGGCTGATTGGCTTGCTCGAAACCTGCATAGGGTGAACATCATCGTCTATAGAAGCTGGTAAGCATACTCACACTCGATAATGCGCGTCCTGATCGCTCGAGCATCTCGCACATCTTTGAGGAAGTGCGCGTGCTCTTTGACACCAGGTACGTTGAATGCTATAATCAATGTTAGAAATGCCTGCAGAGGGAATGTATCATGACCCTGTTCACATACTCTGCGAGTAGGCCCCGACAGCGATCACCAACTTGTCGTAACGTAAGGTGAACCCAGTGTCCGTACCAGGGTGTTGAGTCTCCGTCGTGGATGTCTCCACGAGAGAGGCAGAAGTGGGTCGTTCGCATTCTAAGGGAGGCGTGGCAGGCATCTGGAATCGTTTCTTAGACTATGACCAGTAGAATTTGAACAGGCACGTACACATTTCAAAGTCTTTTGCTTGAAGTCTTGAGAGAACGGATAGTCAGGTGATGGCTATGACGATCAGAGAACATGAGAACAGACCGATTGCATCACACCAGGCCTGATAGCAAGTCTAGAAGAGAAATATAAAATAGTGTTTGATTGTATTTAGTTCAGGACATAACTGAGTTGACTTACCACTTGTGGAGAATATCTCCGCACCTATAGTCCTAAAGGTGAGGACAGTACTATGGTGGGAACGCAATATGACCTACCGGCTCTACTGCGCAGCGAAATTCGAGGGTACCAACAGCGCAACTAGCAAGCAATGGGGTAAAATTGAAAGCGTTCGTCGGTGAAACCATCGTGACATCTGCAAAGCAACGCGTCAACTTCAAATGAATCGTATGAACGCAGTCAGGGACTAACTCCAACGCTTCTTGTCGATGGCTCTCAGAATCTCGTAGCCTCCCCAGCCTGAACCCAATATGACCAACCGTTGTTTACTCCGTGGTGCAGAGGAAGTAAACGTCCGCGCCGCAGCGATCGACCGATTTGCCGTCGGGTGAGGTTGCACACGACCACATACAACACTCGAGCGCGCCTTGAACATGGTGTAGAAGAGACGAGGACGGAGAAAATCCGATGTTTCAGGAGCTAGCTTTTAAATATTTTAAGTTGGCGGCGTATTGGTAATGGCGTCATGAAACTTGAATTGTATTTTTTTCCATGATCGGGTCATGTCGGGAGGCGAATTAACACTGCATGGGCTATTTATCTGCCGAATCGCGCCTGTAAAAACGAAAAACTACCAGGACCGTAGTCTATAGCTAGGAGACGTATTTGACTAGCAATCTTTCTGGAGGCAAGCCTGGGCAAGCTCAAACAGACGGGAATAATACCCAAAACGTGGTAAAATAGGCGCCTCGTGACGTCACCGCTTATTTCAGGGGCCATTGCACAAAGTACTTACTGGTACCGGGGGTCGTTACCATCATCATGCAAGTCACACCTCTTCCAAGCCTTCGAGTGTCCTTTCATTCGATTCCTAGCTTCAATCTCATCCCAAACACGTCTCTGCAGAATTATCCTCTCCTCATATATCACGAATGCTTCCCACAGTCGACATCTGCCACTGCCATTGAAGCCCACTTGAGGTCCGTCGGCGTCGTCGAGCCTCAATGGAGGTACACCATGTATGAAACGACGCACTTCCACAGCACTACCCATGAAGTGTTATGCATCGCATCTGGTCGTGCGAGAGTATGCTTTGGTGGAGAGGACAATCCTAGGAAGGTGGAGGCCGAACTTAAGAAGGGAGATGTCATTATAATTCCTGCAGGCGTGGGACATAGACTCTTGCAAGATCTGGACGGTGGGTTTGAGATGGTCGGAAGCTATCCAAAGGGAAAGGACTGGGACATGTGTTACGGTAGGGAGGACGAAAAGGCAAAGATTGAAGGCATCAAAGACTTGGGGTGGTTCGAAAAAGATCCTATATATGGTAACGAAGGACCAGTACTCGAGTGAGTAGAAAAGTCTTACGATGCTACGTACTTCATTAATCGAGAACGCAGCGCCGGGAATCGATCCATGAAAATGTGAGAAATGGCATGGTTTTGGTGGAGGACCATAGCGTATTGTAATGTAAGAGCAGACGAAATGAAGTTTTCGCAACAATCTATACGCGAACGACGATGTAAAATCAAGCAGGACAATATGGTCCATGCATAGAGAAAGTGTGATAGGCCGTATGATACAAGGCTGCCTTGGACTGAGCATTCGAAGTCGATCACTGGCAGCCCAATTGCCTCTTGGCTTCCGCTTCTGCTTCGCTAACAACACGTCCTTGTACTTCCTTCTCAACCTCTACTCCAAGCTTATGCACACGGTCACGGTTCGCGCCTATGAGCGACACGTAGACACCTTTCTGTAGAACTGGATATGAGCCTATCCGAATACCTTCGGGTTGCACTCGCTTTTGAAGTTCGGTGAGGAAAGGGGCGATGGATGATTCTGGAAGTCTAAAAAGCAGGGATGATGACAAGAACAATCACTATGTGGTTATGAATTAGAGTAGTGAGACATGCTTACACCGTGAATACCTGGAGCCGGAAAGGTCGTTCCTCTTCAGGGGGAAGAAGAAGGAACGGTTTCAGGTTGTCCAGCATCTTTTGGAAGAGACTGGGTATACCCGGAAATATGCAGAGTCTCCCCTGTAGTCGGACGACGGGCTTGTGGGAATCAGCGACCGGTCAGGGGTCTCAGTGTTACAATCAAGTATGCTCACCACCCATATGTCACTCGCGACGAAAAATACCTCGGCTGCATCGGGGAACAGTGCCATACGTTTGCGTGCCGTTCGCTGCTCCTCGCTCTGCTGCAATATCCAAGCCCGGTGTTTGCTAGACTCCTCCATGCGAGCGAGTGTTTCCTCATGATATGCGAGGCCCTGGTTAAAAGACTTGGCCAGGGATGCATATGTGATATCTGTGGGCGACAAAGGGCGGAGAAAGAGAGTGGCGTCATGGTCGTGTGAGGTAACGAAGTTGACAAGGAATTGCGTACCATCATGGGTGGGCCCAATACCGCCTGACGTTACAACAAAGTCGTACGTTTGCACCATTCTCCGGCTAGCCTCGATGCTGGGGCTCGCTGAGCAGCTGTGCCCCTGCAATATGAGTGTTACAAGCGATGCACGTACATTTCGCCTTCATCATCTGCTATCACCTCTATCCGCTTCCTGAAAGATAATCCACAGTCAGGGCATACATAGGTAAGTTAGAAAAGAATGGTTACTCACAACTGAATACCATGCTCAAAACAGAACCGTGCAAAGTAATTCGAGTTCCGGTCGAGCGTCTTTCCATTGAGAATCTCGTCCCTTGACAGGTATTCTTAGTTTTCCATTTATAAATGCAGGAACAATATACACACCCAATAATGAGTGCTGCAGCAGTCTTTATGTGTCGTTGGTCGCGAAGTGGATTCTTCTTCGGTACAGGAGAAGTGGGAAAGTTGAGTAGTGGTGGAGGAAGTAGGTTATCTGGGGGAATAGTAGTTGACATTTGGATGGAATATGAAGGAAGAGGTGGTCTCCGGAGATGAGTAGAAAGGGAGGAAAGTCTTGCTAACGTGCGAGGATGCATGTATGCATGGCCCATGAGTATGTCGAGCAAAGAATAAGTCACAAGTGGCTTCAATTTCCAATTGATTGCCGTGTGCTATAACTTATCTAAGCCTTGCTCACCGAAACGCCGAAGCTAAGTTGCAAGTTACATGGATGATACACATCGCTCATCCTTCAAACGCAGGACCATGCCAACGTCACTGCATTCGCGGTCATATATCCCTCGACCGGGGTGCGCACATAACAAACCCAGCCAATCATGATGTACCCTGTGTACCGAGAAGAACGGCTACGAGGCCATGGTCATTGGTCAGAACATGACCCTGCGATATTGTAGACGCTGGCGCCAGTACAATAGCTGTATTTCCTTCTGTCTGTTGTCGTTCGCCTCCCTTCATCCTCCTCCATGGATACCACCACGCAAAACGCGTCTCCGCCGCCTCGTCCAATACCTGTCGATATCAACCTCCCAGCCAACGAGTAAGTGATAGGCCAGAATCGATTGTGTGTGTGTCTCACCTACAAGCCTCCAGTGATACTACGACCAAATCCCATGCGGCTAGCAAGAATGACGCCGTGTTCACAGACTCAGAGAGAGGCCTTGCTGAGATCATGTAATTTAAATATCCAATTAATCAATCTACACTCGATGCCTGACCATATTGTGTCAAAGGTCAAACACCCTGGAACAGATCCTCGATGTTCTGCGAGAGTCTACTATTGCGGAAGAACGCGGCGAAGACATCCAATCAAAGTTCTGGGCGACGTACAAAAAAGTTTCGAATGAGTACGACGATGACTTTTTAGAGCGGGCAAATGATGATATGGGCATTATCTTGACTTTTGTGCGTTCGTTTCTACACTTGTTAATGCAAGTCTAACAGGCGAATCAGGCTGGTCTATTCTCAGCGGTCAATTCCACCTTCATTGTTGGAATGCAGCCTAACCCAGGAGACACTACGAATGCTCTCATGGTGCAACTGATACAAGTCATTGCTAATGGCCCAGATGCTGTAAATAACATTTACAATCTTTCCTCATCCACAGACTACGCTTCTTCGAGTGCCTGGATGCAGACACTTGCCTATGCTAGTCTCGCATTCAGTGTCTTGGCCGCGTTTGGAGCTGTCATGGGCAAACAATGGCTCAACTCTTACAAGTCAGCGCGGGGGCGAGGGTCCCTGGAGGAACGTGGCCTGCAGAGACAGAGAAAACTAGATGGGTTAGAGCATTGGCATCTCCAGGCCGTATTGGGAACGTTCCTCGTGCTTCTCCAGATATCTCTATTCCTCTTCGGTTTGTCGCTCAGCGCCAACGTGTGGAGGCAGAAAGCCACAATATCCAGTGTCATAATCTGCACTACAGCTTTTGGCGTCCTTTTTTATGGGATCACCGTCCTCGTATCATTGTTGCATCCAGACAGCCCTTTCAAGTCACCAGGATCACATGTAGTTCGAGCGATCTGCGACGAAATCCTTGCAGTCAAACCAACTTCCACCGATGACATGTATGGTAGATCGTCTGCCATACGCTGGATACTAGAGACATCAACAAACGCAGAAGTTGTTGCTGCTGCTGCTGCCATGGTACCTCTTGTGCAATGGTCGCCGAAGGTTGATATTTCAGCAGCATATGCACGCCTATTCGATACCTTCACGATATGTCGTTACAAGTCAGAGTCATATGTCGAGGCTATGGCTCATCTTTGGACGCAACCGGTGAAAATCAATCCACTCCTTATTGAGCGTCCTATCAACTTGGATGCCCGTGGTCGTCTAATTCGTAATGCGTTCACTTCTGGCCGTGATGCCTGGGGTCGGTTTACTGTGGCTAAGGAGGAAGGCGCTCGACGGAAGCATAAGGCCGACGTACGCACCGCTCTGAGAACGATGGTAGTTTACGGACGGAGCCATCGTCTTTCACTTCCGGATGACGAGTCTCTGATCTGGCACGGTGATCTGCGGTGGCGTCACTGTAACGGGCTCAGCCCGTCCTGTGCAGACTTTGACTGGCTGGTCGACTACCTGGCGGATAAAGTTGATGCCACAGATGATGCAACAGAAGGTGATGCTTTGCTCGCACTGAGTGCCATGCACAAATTAGGAAGCCCTGCCAAGCGAGGTTCCTATATTAAGGTGCTTATTCGTTGTCTGGGCCCAACCAGACCTTCCCGAGTCCGACATGCTGCGCTTAGAGCGATTGTTGACGCCCGAGAAGAACTAGCTTCTATCACAAGTGACTCGATGCCACAGGGTGTCGACGCAGGACTCCTGGATGAGCTTTCTCATGCTCTGTTAGCTGCCGTGATTCCCAATCACATCCAGTTAACCCCCAGCGGACACGTCCTTGTCTACGAGAATAAAGATAGCGACACTCACTATTTCCGCCTCCTCTTTGCCCTGGCAGCGAACGACGAATGGCGTCAACGACTGTCCTGTCATGGTCATGTCAAGTGGTGTATTTCTCTAGTCGACCTTATCATTGGACTCCAGGTTTCGGACCGCAATTTCTACCTTGCTGGGATATTTTCGCGCATTTATCCCTCGAGCAGGGATCTTTCTATCAACCCTCGCCAGGAGAGGTGGCGGACACTCATGAGCACAGCGTGGATGGCGTTGGATTACATGGAAGGACAGGATATTTATGGCTGCATGGACGCACTCCCAGCCCTCGTGGAAGCGACGAGGCAGAGTTTTCAAGATTGGGATAATGGACTTCCGAGCTGGGAGTTGTGCAACTTGCAGCTTGTCGCTGAAAGTATGCAACGCGTTTTGGTGCACTTGCGCGCCGCAGTGGGCCAGGCAGATGACGGTCTGGTTAACGCTGCATTACCTACTGTGCAAGGATTGTACGATGATCTGTGTCGTATAATCGGGCACCGGAAAGGAAATGCATGAGCAGCCTCATAAAGATGATCTTCGTACATCTCTTAGTTCTGCCACGTAGACGAACAGCGTGGCGAACTTGATCGAATTCCGACGTCCCTAAACTCGGGGTGCGGTACTACTACTACTGGCCTGGGTAATATCTCAAAATGTAATATCTAGATGCAACACAAATTACGCTTCTTCCCAGCGGGACATTTCCAGCGTGGGGGTCCTATCCTAATACAAAGTACAACAGCTGGCAAAAAAGCATGACGCGTGATGCATGAGCACCAAGTCATTATGCATCCAATTGCGCAATTGAAACACCGAACTTCCCCTCAACACGAAATGTGCCATTTCCCATATCCCAAGGGAGGTGTTGCATGAAACTGTTGAGATGATTAAAGGAAATTGTAATTGTGAAGGGCGAAACCCGCCGCACAGGACCTTTGTTGAGTATTCGCTGGCGCCCTTGGGCAGCCACTTCAATCCACCCTGGAGGAAGAAGCGTGAAATCCATCTATCTGTGATATATCAATAGTCCGTATATATTATGTGTGTCTATTGCTCTATACAGAATGCAGAAGGAATACCTCTAATCGTGATTGCAAGTCCCAATGAACCAGGAGTACTACCTTGAAAGTTATCAAATGTAGCCAACTACACCGGAAAATCCACCTGATCGGCCTTTTTGTTCACTTCAGGTGTAGCCATGCCAGGATTGTCAAGCTTTTCGTCAGACCGCGTGCTCTGTTGTGCGAGATCTATTGGCTCGCCGTGTGTTGGTTGGGGTTTGTGATCTGTGCTGCGGTCGTAAAATATTGATACGGAAATGAATTCAAGAACGATAATTCCAAGGAGAAACCAAAATGCCGCAGCTCGTCCGGCGTACTCCTGCGGACCCCCATGGGCGGCCTCCACGGATGTTTGTATTGATGTGACAGCAGCGAGGCCAACTGCGGATCCACATTGAAGCGCGCCGTTAAAGATGGCTCCAACTGTGCCAGCCATGGACGAAGGCACAACTTGGAAAATAGCGATGCTGTTGAAACGATTAAATCGTGTTCAGAAAACCGTAACGATCGAAAACCTACTTCGCGTGCACCAAAGTCAGCATGCCCCCCGCGGTCCCCACTACTAAAGCTGGGAACATATACGGCCAATAATTCTCGGGCTCTCCACCACCGAGTGCTAGCAATATGGCAGCGACCATGCACATGGATAGAGCAGCGAGAATGATCCATTTCGGACTAAAGATGCGAGAAAGTGATCCGGTGAAACTCGCAGCGAAGCCTACTATACCAATCGGGATCCTAGTGAGCGAAAAAATTCTTACCACTGATGAGCGACATGAAATGACAGTGAAGTCCTTACAAATGTATAACCGTCGATATCACCGACCAGTGAAATATATTTTGCCACAGGTTGGTAAGAATCAAGAACCACGTGCTAAACCAAAAAAATGGCAGGAGTGCAACGACGAAGAGGACGGAGAAATTGTTGTAAGACCACGTCCGGGGTGGTCTGGTACAAAATTAGCCACTAGTTAGTGCGAGTATTCCCGACGACATACATTGCGGCTTTTTCTACAGGTATGCGCGTTTCCCAGTAGAAAAACGCGGCTACCATTGAAATTGATATGACCAACGGGGCCAACACCGTGGCAGATGCCCAACCATCAGTGGAACCGGATGTCACAGCGAAGATGAATAATATTAGTGCAACTATCGGGTTTGGTAAGGGATGCAAAGAGGAGTACGTTCTAACATTCATACCGGTTAAAATGCTCACGCCGACTAAATCAAGACTTTTCCACTTCGCTGCTTCAGGCTCAGTAGACGTCTTTGCAATTTGTGGTGGTATGATGTAAACACAGGCTAGAGCCACTGGCACAGCCAAGATGGCTACAAACCAGAACACCCAATGATAAGATGCCCATTGGACGAACATTGCACCAATTAGGAGACCCAAAACTAAAGAAACCATGAGCCTCGTCATAAAATAATAAAATACGCGGATCCTCACTGTTAGCGACGCCGCCACAGCCTCCGAATAAGGCTATCGCCTGAGCTTGTTGGAGTGGATCGGGAAATATATTGACCAGGAGTGTCAGTGCAGAGGGAACAGTCATTGAAGAGGCTTGGATGCACGACCATCAGCCAGAATCAACACATATACGAGAATGCTCACCTATTCCAATCAATGCTCTACAAATGATCATCGGAACTTTGCTATCAACAAATCCGGCGCACATCGAGATGATACCAAGGCTAGCGACCCCTCCGATGAACACATTTTCTGTGAGCCCGTTAGCATCACCACCTAACAGAGAGGCATGTGACTAGCTTGGGTTGTACACGTCGCTGATACGGCCACTCTAAAACGATACGTTGAAGTGCTGGTCAGAATTCAGGGGATGTGTACGCACAATAAGCAGGAACGACGCAAAAGTCAGCTGGAATGCACTAATCATCCAAGTCGATTGACTTTCAGTCATAAGCATGGATATTTCGAGGGTCGGGAGCGCAGAAAAGAGAGCTGAGTTGTTGAAGACATCCAAGAACTGAGCAAGGCAGAATATGGCCAGCAAAACTACCTTCCGGGAAAGAGGAAGTTCATTGGGACGGTCATCAACCAGCATTTCACTAGGTGAAAGAGCAGAAAGTAGCGACACCGAACGGATATGCGGCAGGAAAATGGTATAGTACTCAGAGTCTCAGACAGTCCAGGTCCCAGGAGCGTAGCAATGACTGTCGAAATGGATGGACAAGCTTGGACAAGTCGACATTAATATTATAAGAAGGAACATCCACTCTTTCAAATATAAGGAGGGGCTGCCAGAAGCCACGGGCAATTGAGGCCTGAGGGTTGGACACGAGCAGGTCGGGCAAATTAGCAGGGCAAATTTGCCCACTTGAAATTCCCCGAACCCTAGTCGGGGCTAACGTATTGCAAATTGAGCTGAAACGAAAAGTGGCAGACAGCGCCCAATCTCTTGGCTCTAATATATTCCGCATTATTTCGGCCTACGGATTATAGTGTTAGTTGAATGACTAGTCACCCACTAACACAATAGAAAGTCGAGACTAGAAAACGGGTAAAGAATACCTGAGCATGGAGCACGCTTTGTGAAGAGGAGGACATGTGGGAGAGAACATAGAACAATTTGAAATATTTTTCGGAGTGTGAGCGACAGCGCACCACATGCAAGCAAGGTTATGTACATAGTTACATTAGCTTAAGGCTGGTGGACACTATGCACGATACAACGATTTCCTAGCTGCAGCGCTAGCCCAGCAGGTTATTTAGATACAGTTTCATACACATCGGTAAGATAATACAACCAGCCTCAGGGACTACGGCCGCTCATCCCTGGGCTTTCAACAGGTGGATAAGTATGGGGAAATTTGGTATATGATACAAAAGGGGGATTTGAAAAAAGAAGACACCATTAATTGGGTTCTCGGCGCGGACTTTTACGGGTTGGGCGTTTCTTCTCGGGAATCACGGTAGATTCAAGTATATCTGTGGACAGACGTCTGCGCTTGGAGCCATCGTCTTGAACATGACAATGTCCAGATGAGGAAGAAGAATCGGGGAGCAACGATGGATAACCCCCATCTGGCGCATCGTGTACGATGCTAGATATATCCATAGGGTTTGGAGACCTTTTGACTTCTTGCTCGTCGGGCTCCCGGCAGCGCTTGGAGGAGCTGCGAGGAGAGGTGTCAGAGGCCCTATCCCCGTCGTCACTCGCAGCAACCTTTGAGGGGATGGCGGCAGCGTCTTTCTTCTGCCTAGCTTCTAGCTTCCTGTTCACATCTGCGCGAGCATTCTCAAGCGTACGGATGATTTCTTCGTCAGTGAGAGAGTTCCCAGGAGGGGAGAGAGGAAGTACGCCAGAATCAGGTTCATCGCCAGAAACTACCGTCATAGCGTGCCAATCGGGGGTGTCGTAAAACGCACCATGGCGCTGTAGTTTTCCACCCCGTTGTGTTTTGGCATAGCACTCTGGCATCCTCCATGTGTCATCCGTAGTGGTAGTCTTCACGTGCGCGACACCGTCAGTGGTGGTGTCAGACGGAGCGTTGGATATGAGTTTAGGAGTCGACTGAGACTTTTCTGGGGTAGCCGCATTTGACACAGGCTCTGGCGTTTCCCGAATGTCAGGCGGGGAAAGCGTCACTGAGGCATCTCGTGCATCTTGAGTGTGGCTTTGCGAGAAAGATGCGACGGCGGCTGTTAGCAATCGCTGTTCTGAGCGAATCTCTTCGATGATGGCCTGCTGCGAGCTGAGGATTGATTGAGTATGCTGAGAGTGTACACGCAACATCGAGATGGCTTACTCTATCTTCGACTGCATGATCATGATTGAATGATCTCTTTCTTTTATCTGTTCATCTTGAGTGGCTAGGATGGAAATGATGTCTAGGAGCTTGCTGTCCTGCGCAAGAGAGGTTTCCATAATATGCCGGACGCCGGTGAGCAGTTGAATTATGTCGTGCGGTATGGATGACAAGATGGCAGAGCTATCGGTAGAGACGAGGGAAGTCATCTCGGGGATCGGTGGGTGGGTTATTTCTGTGGTACTGAAACGCAGGTTGCGGGAGCCTTAAGTATTACAACAGACCAACGCTTTGATCTTCCACAGGATGCGCGCTTGGACGACAGTCGCGTCAAAGCAAGCTATGTGCTTTGACTGGCGGTGATGTATCAATGGTCCATCCATGTTGGCCAGCTTTTTGACCCGGTCAGGTGTGACTTGTCCACCACTGGCATGTGGTAATAATGAAATCTATTATGCTGGCGCTGTGATCCTGCAGCAAACGAGAATCAGGTCCAAGCACTGCGGGAGTCGAATAATAAATAACCCACCGTAAATTTGCACTGTACTAGCTAGCTGGCTGTAGGTGGGCTCTAAAAGGAACAAAAGAAATGTTTGGTGAGGAATCAAGTTCTCCTACAGACACACCATATTGCTGTGCTATCATAGTCTATAGGCACTGTGGTAGTAGCGCACTGCGGAAATCACCGAGAAATCAAGACAATCTCGAATCTTAAATGTTTAAACCCCTGGACCACGCACTGGTCCGGGAGGTCCGAGTCGAAGGTCTCACTATCCTTCAAACGAGGAACAGGGACATATTATCGGATTGTGACGGACAGACCGGACGAACTGGACTTTGAGGCATGCCTAACTCATCTCTGCCAGTCTCTGCCCCCTCAGCCTCACAAACGCGGTGTCATCTTCTCGGGAGGCTCAGTCTTGAGAGAAAGGCGACAATATTAATTGAGTGTATGTGTTCATGTGTGGTTCGTAAGTACATATGAATGAGCGTTGTGGCCACTCCGTCCACTCCGTGCCAGTTCAGCTCCAAATGCAATCCTTTTCTCCTGACATCTCTCGACAATACTTTTCCAACGAATTTGACTCAACCGTAGCATATGTTCAATTCACGGCCGTGCATATCGACTGCGGTTCCGTATCTCCTCTCCATAATGCCAGAATATGAAGGGCCTGCAGGAACAATCTGTGAGATCAGTAAAGGAGGGTGCAGGGTGCAGACGTACGCAGGACAGCCTATGATGATTGCAATGACTGCGAGAAGAGTATCACCCTTCCCGAATCCAAGCGCGTTGTACATTGCTGGAGCAAATAAAGGAAATACGAAGCCTGCCATTGACCGCAGGCAGTTGGCGGCAGCTAGTGCTGAACACAAGGTGTCAGGTGGTTACAATGGAGACACAAGAAGTCGATAATACCGGAAGCGGCATGAAGGGTAAAGGTATCCACAAGGTAGGTCTGGATACACTGGAAATTCAGAATAATGCCCGCTCCTACAAGCACGATACCCTGTCGAAGCCGTCACTAGGGAACAGTCCTAGCAGGACTGCACTAACAATATCTGGGACTATCCAATGAGTATGGGTTTGACTACTCCAACCCGTAATCAAGCACCCTATCGGAAGGAGAATCGTCGCAGGAAACATAGCGGCTGTCACCAAATTAGTACGAGAAAGCAGAGAAAAAACTAACTAACGCAATCTGAACTCTGGTCTCCCAACTCCACCATTTTTATTCTGTAAATAAACGTAAACCTTGTCCATCGTTCTCGCATTTATTTGGGATGCTCCCGACACTCCTATGCCAAGCGCGATATAGTGGAGGCCGGCGATTCCAACCGACTGCTGGTATTCTCTCTGGAAGATCGATGGCATCGTCGTTAAAAAGACTAAGATAGACTATGTGAGATGTCGTACGGGAAAATAAATGATTTACGATAAAATATCCCGTATAGGTACGCCATGTAAATGCTTAATAACTGCACGATCGGTTCACGGACAAACATTGCGAAAGGACGAGTGAGTGCTTTTGTCATGATGGTCTGCCAACTATAGCAAACGCCTTCATCAAATGGCCCTTACTGGAATTATGAAAAGAACTTACGAGCGATCTTGAGTTTCGAAAACGGTGCGAACTTCTCTGTATGGTGCATCTTCAACGCTCATGGATCTGCGGATGCGCTCCGCCTTTCGTTCCAACAAGACAGGAGCATAAGCTGGACAAGATTAATACAGATGAACGATTCGGAAACACTCAATTGCTCACTCTCTTGCAGAAAAAGTATTCCAACAATTTGAATAACTACGTCCACAATGGAAGTCGACCAAAACTGCCAGAGGAAGTGAGAGCAGTCCATGTTTGGTGAATTAACGGTCGCTTACCACCCACCTCCAGGTCGAGCGTTCAGCGACCCTGTGGAAGATGTAAATAGGGTCATATAAGTAGCAATAACTACTAACCATGCGCCTGTAACAGGGCCTACAATAGGTCCCAACAGCGGAGCCAAGGAGAAGATAGCGGAGGCCTTTCCTCTCTCATTTGGTCGCCAACAATCCCCAAGAACAGCGGCACCAACCTGAAAAATAAAATTATTTAGATCCCGCGCGTTGTAGTCAGTAACAAACTTTACCGACATTGGCGCGCTACCTCCAAGACCAGCGAGAAATCGGAAGGCAAGGAGCTGGTATTCTGTCCGCGCGAACCCACATCCAATATTCCATACTATCATTTCAAGAATGTGTATAAGTAGAAGAAAGTTCGTACTCATAAATATCATTCACCAAGATACCATAAGTTTGACCATTGCAAAACACGGGACCGGCCATAGATCTCACTCATTGGGCCTAATAACAATGGCCCAAATGCTGTAGCTTGGTTGCTCAGTGTATTTCTATCATCCCTGAAATTCACTCACCATAAGCGAGCACAAAGATGGATACTGTCAGTGCATTTATGGTGTCGTTGTTATTCCCGAAGGTAGAAGCTATTTGGCTAACAGCGGGCGCGATCATAGCGGAAGAAACTGGACTAATAAAAGTAAATGCTGATACGATTGCTGTTGCAACCCATCTTCGTCTAAAACTCCAGCTGTACAAGGACTATAAGCTCAATAACGCTGCTCTGCCTACGCAACGTACTTTTTGGGATTGTGAGGGTCATCTGGGCCATCCCAGTCAACAATCGAAACATTTATACCATGCGTTTGCGCAAGCGGGTGTTGAGAATCCTGCTGTTCTGGACGATGAACAAGGTTGAATAGTTTGAGCTCGAAATCGCTATGTGAAGTTAATGTTGAAGCCCCAAAGTCTAGTACAGGTAGATCTTCGTCTACTATGTCAGCGCCAGACACCGTTGATTTGCCTGTGCTAGACATGTCGAGGGAATGGGTGTGAAGTGAATCGATCTTCTCTGCTACTTTATACACACAAAATTGTCAGCCACGTGAACGAAGCAGCGGCTCCATTATACAAGAAATGCATACACTCGGGGCATTTTGCTGACACAGTATGGGGTGAAGGTCTGACTTGGGCCTGACACTCGGCAAGTTAAGGTTTGTCAAAATTTAAATTTCAGGCTCCCAAGGGCCAACATCTTAACAGACCTTGTTACATTCAGGGCATCATCACAGAGCGTAATGCCAATCTGCCATCCAGTCCAGTAACTGACCTGCTACACACATATGACAATCATTCCGTCTGTTAGGCCTGCCAGGAGTGACATTAATTATGTACAACAATTACGACTTGAAGCTTACAAAAACCCCGCACGAGCTGAGCTACATATACGATTTTACAGTGTGTTGCAAATCAAACTGCAAGTCGGCCATTTTCAAAATTCGGCCTTCGCTGGCTATTCGAATTTCGCAACTTTTAGTGACCAAATCAACTGCCCTGTCACATCTTCGTCACACGTTTGTCACACAAACTTTTGAACGCCATCGTTGAACTGTTACAATAGTATACTGCAGCGTTCGCATAGGTACGGATAGCCGAGTGTAGTGAACTGTGGGGGCGCGATGGCTGCATCACAAAAACGACCAAGGAGTTTTAGTGGGTATTGCACATCGCGAGTCCCACAGTACCCATCGGGTCTGCATAAACGCATTTCTTCAAGGCTTGATGGGTTGCAATTCAAGGAAACGATAACTTGAAGCTGCAGCTTATCATGCCCTGTGACGTGCACTGGATGATGAATTCACATTGACTCATTCTGAAAGAGTCAGCTAACGTAGCACCAATTCATTCCTCGCCGGGCCCAATTGCCTCCATTCTCCATTTAAACACCATTGTCCAATAACCTGGAAGGCAACAATGATTCGTCTATCTTCAGATAATCTTCGTCTTCCCGTTGCGCGAACGCAAAGCAAATGCTACGGAGGACGACGTGGCCATTTCATCCCATCAAGGTTGAGTTGATTGTGCCAGCACTGGTTGCCCAGGGAGACTCTTTGAAATTTGCATGACACACCGACGATCAGTCAGCATTTAATATATATTTAATATTGACTCATCTTCAGGCAGTTATAATATAGGTGTGGGCCATTAGGTCCTAACCGGAG
>PVYE01000733.1:3151-22886 GCA_002995055.1 Rhizopogon rudus | reverse complement strand
TGGTCGAAGGGCTGGATGTTGAGGTGCGCCCAGCAGTCGACCATCGCAAGGAGGGCGAGGTGTGAGTTCGCTCTGGGCGCGGTCGTCCCCGTCGGACTCGACCTGCCGCTCCCACCGATAGTGAACTGATCGAGAACATCTTCAGTAAGGAATATCGGAGCACGCTCTGCTTTGACGCTGCCAAAGACCTGCTCGCGTGCCCGGTATACGCGTGCGCGAAGGCCATCTTCATCGCCTGCGAGCATGAGCTTGAAGAGCTCAGCTGCGGAGGAGGAGTACTGGTCGATTTGGATGCGCGCGGAGGGGTTTAGGATTGCGAGACCGGCGTAGACGTGCCATTTGTTCGAATAGATACGGAGCATGATGTTGACTTTGACGGTCTCAATCCCGCCGACGTATTGGCCTTGTTCCCAGGGATAAGAACGCTGGCCTGCCCATGCAGTGCCCATTCTGTGACGAGTGTATGAGTCAGGAATGGATTCGCTCGAAGAATCTAGGCGCTTACGTGAGGAAGGCAGCGTGGGTAACCGCTTGGACATTTGCAGTAACGAGGTCATGTTCTTCGTATGTCAAATACACGAAGCGTGAGCCGAAGCAACGAAAGATGCTTTCGACTACGTGGAGAGACGAGTCTGGTGCGCGATGTTGTATGAGGACCTGTTAATAACGATTTGAGTTTTATCACACGCGGAAAGGAAACGGAATTACCAGGGGCTGACCCTCTGGAGAAACAGTCGGACCGTGGAGAGAATGAATGGATACGATGTCGACATCCTGAGGAAGGTATTTCTCGAATGCATCTTTCTCAGGAGCTTTGACGGATGTTTGGCCGGAGACGATAGCACCGACTTTCGTTGCTACATATTTTCCACAATGATCAGTTGAAAAATTCGAATTATGGGAGTGCTAAGTGCTTACATGGGCCGTACTGAGAAACCACACGGTCGATATGTTCGGCCTCTACGGAGTACATTATGAAGTCTGAGATTCTGGAAACGGCGTGTCCATCTCGATGAACGGTGATACCGGGAACGTCTTATAATAGTCGCGTGAATAAAAGGACGACATGCGATCGGGGGAAGTAAAGACCTTTATATTCCAGCTTTAACGAGTCATACTTCTCGGGAAGGTCACAGACACTGATTCTATGAGAAGTAGACGGTATCAGATGATGATGTAGATATATAAACAATGATGTGACCTTTTCCAGCCTGCCTTTGAAAGTTGTCTTGCATACATAACGCCCATAGC
Source organism: Rhizopogon rudus (assembly GCA_002995055.1). Classification (NCBI taxonomy): domain Eukaryota; kingdom Fungi; phylum Basidiomycota; class Agaricomycetes; order Boletales; family Rhizopogonaceae; genus Rhizopogon; species Rhizopogon rudus. Next base: position 21,635 of record PVYE01000733.1, on the reverse strand, counting down.
ACCCATTCCGATCAGTCCGATGGTAGGATGTTCTTCAGGGGGATCATTCGGGGATACATTGGTGCGAACCATGTCGAGGAAGAGTGTAGTTGAGTAGGGGACTAAGGATGAGCGTTGAGAAGAAGCGAAGGGGAATGGAAATTGGAATAATACCTGGGATACGAGGGCTATGTGTCTCAAGGGCACTATAACCAGTGACTGACTAGTGGTAGTCACTAGGAATATCCCTAGGCTATGTATGGAGTTAACTTAACCGACTTGGACTAAGGAATTATGGATCATGAGATAAATAGTATAGACTGGTCATGATCATCATAAGGCGTTACTCGCGACGAGCGTGGGAGAGCGTCAGTATGTGCGCTGATAGTTATGATCCAGCCTAATTATTACCGGCTAGCCACAAGGCTAAACCATATCGGTCCGATGTTGATCCTTCCGAAATGAAGTCAATAATTAACTAAGATTGCACAATGCCATGTCGGGCAAGAAGGAGGGATTATACATTTATTTAATACCCTATTCTCAGCTTCTTCGTACCAGTATCACATTGCAAAAATCAACCAACGCCCGTCCGCTCAACTCCTCCAATACTGTGCTAAATCATGAATCCGATCCAGCACCACGGTGAAATACGACGTCTCATTCAACAACGCCTCAAAATGCTTGATAGCCTCCTCCTCAGTCAAGTCCAGTCGGAACTTCTCCTGAATCTGCTCATGCACGTCGCGGTGCTTGATATCTGGAATGTTGGCGTCCACCATCAGCGCGACCAAGTTGAGGATCAAGTTGGCGCTTTTCCGGAGGATCGTAAATGCCGTGAAGCAGAAGCTTTTGAATCGCGCATAGTGCGTTGATTGGGCGCCACCCATACCGTCCACCATCTCTTTACAGACTTTGACAGGAGGAGGGAATGGCTTGGGATCCCTACCAAGGATGTATCCAAAATCGACTGTTCCAGATATCAGTAACATGAAACGTACAGGCAAAGGAACACAGACCATGGAAAAAGTGACCTGCAAAGCCAATGTTAGGAATTGAATACCGTTACTCGTTATGAGTCCCACTTACCATCCGGTGTCAGCAGAAGGTTATCCAAGTGCCGGTCGCCTACGCCTAGTAGGTATGTCATGACACAGTATCCAGCTGCCCACAAAGCTTAGCATATGCAACTCCCTGCTAGGTCCTCATAACGACTCACCACAACTGCGCACAAAAGTATCGATAACGCTCGGCTCGACTCCATAGGTTCCAACGCTGCCCTCGTCCGGATTATTCGCTCTCAAATAGTTCAAGAGCGTCCCATTCTCACTGATGATCGCCGCAATAGTCTTGCTGGGTATGAATTGGACCATCCCTTGCAATGGTCCAGTCGCCAGTACATCATAAGGAATCAGCTTCAGGTCCAAGTTTTCCTTCCTAAGCAACTGATCCATGAGCGTGAACAACTGGAGGACCAGTTGGTCCTGGCGCATGTCATCCCCATCTTTGAACATCACAGGGTACTCGGAGCCGTCGGAACATTGGAAATATAATAGGAAAGGGAATAGATTCGACTTGAAGACGGACGACTTCTCAGCATTGATACCCGTAATCTCGATGCGCGCATTGAGCGGCAGAGGCAGAGGAGGGATGTTGGCTAGCCCGTTCTTGGAGTCATTAATAAAGGACCGTAGTTTTTCGATCTTCTTCGGTCGCGGGTCCTTAGATATGCGCAGCTCCTTGGCTCGTTTGGCGAGTGTCTCGACGAGGATGCCTTGCCGTCGCATGAGCTCGCGGCGTTCGCTACCATTTTCGGACTAAGAACCGGTTTCGTTAGCTAGCGTAACGAGCCTGGAAGTCCAATTACCTCTAGAATCTTATTCAGAAACTTGAATGCCACCCGCCCGTACATTTTCGCTACAGCTCTGTCTTCCGATTCCTTTTCCAATTCCACTTCTACTATCAGATACCAATACAGCCGGTTACCCAGCGTATGGTTTTGCACTCCACGTGCGATGAGGAAGTCAGTTAGTCCGCTGTCATCATGAGATATCGCGCTTGTTGTCGATCGACTGGAGCGTTGCTCGCTAGCGGCACTCTCAAATTTGAGTGCCTGCACGAGTTGCAAGAGATATAATAGAAGTTCCTGAAAGATAAACATTAGTGCCGCTGTCATTTAGGAAAAGGAAATGCTCGAACTTCGTCATCCGCACGGGTCAGCTGCCGCACTGCAAACGTTCTTACTCTTGAATCCACAGTCCCTGGTCCGAGGAGCTCCAAAGCGTCATCCGTGTCGACCTCCGTCCACATCGGTAGTAGCTCTTCCACTGCCTGTTTCACTTCCGAAGGATCGCGCCAAGTGACAGACTTGAGGAACTTTGTAAGTCCACGCTTGTCCCGTGCAAGATAGAAGCGAAACTTCCAGATGAGATCTTTCTCCTCGGAGTTGAGAGGCTGAGAAGGTGCATAATTGAGTAATTCCTATCGACGATATGTGAGGAAGAGTATCAACAGTTTGCGGAAATGCGCACTCCAAGTTCATCCCTGATCTTGGCGTTGGGTTTGAGCTCTCTGTCGTATGGACTACTTCGGTGACTCCGCACCAGCCGACGATGTTTGTCCTCCACTGGGTTCTCGCGGGCAATCTCTGGATCCAAAATAGCCCAGAGGTGCTGATCTGTGGCAAAAGAACTGGGAAGCACGGGTGGAACGGGAGTCTGCACTGCTGCTGGAGGTGCAAATGGTATGGTCGCCTGATTCTGAGCCTCCTGAAAAGAGTTCAATGTCATGCGAACTACGTTCACGAAAGGGATACTGACAGATTCACTGAATATCACGGGAAAGTCGAAACGTGGAAGGTCGATATAGAGATACATGTTGTCTGATTTCTCTGTCTCCGCCTTCGTACTTCGTCAAGTGCTTAAATTCACACTCTAATTTAAAAGACTTACAGCATGTATCTCCTCCATCTTTCTGAAGGCCATATTGTCTAACCAATCCGACTTTGGCAAGTCACCGCGCTCGTATTTCTTCACAAGCTGAGGGGAACGTAACCAATGAGCGAACGTACTCGACACCTATAACGTTGCCTGCCTTTTCCAAACGACCCATTTCATCTCTAACGCCAAGTTTGCTGGGAGTCTTCGTCTGCATAGAGCCGTCTGCTTCTTGACCTCCCCAGAGTAACAAACGGTGTTTCCCTCGACGCAAGGTCCTGATGCGGTGACCATATAAGTAAAACCTACCCGAGGTAAATCGGCCTGACGGACCATTTCTTTCCAAACATCCTAAACGTTGAGCCACCCACAGGGACTGCTGCGCGTGGACCCCCGATATCCCATACTGTAAATGTGATTTGTGAGCTCAGTGGGAGGTCGCAGTACCGAATGGGCAGCGTTATCCATTCGTTCCACCTGCATAGACAGGTCAGCTGGGGTGAGATGGTAGATATGAGGCGCACGTGTAGTTGTTCTTGAAAGCTTTGAAAGACGTGCGGAAGGGTATTGTTAGCGGTTTGTTATCTGCTAGTAGCTGACAGGAGACATAGAGGTCTGAAAGGGTCCTGGCAATTGCATCAATATGGAGAAATTGCAAGTTAGGGAAGAACATACGATGATTGTGCACCGTGAAATCTTAGTTCTGGGTTTTCCAGTACGTCTGAGACGGAAGGCTGCGGTCTCGAGCCCTCTAGCTGAGAACTATGGTGGTGAGTGTGGGCAAGTGGCTTGAACAATAAGTGGGAGTGCGTACATGCGGAAAGTAACAGGGAGCTTAAGATCAGAGAGCTTGGCGAATGTGAAATCGTCTCGGTTGTCCTTGTCCATGATATGATGAAATGATGAGAAGGACAAGATAAGTTACAGTAAGTACTTGATAATTACTATAGTTATAAGCATAGTAATCAAGACTTGACTTTCAGAACTCTCGAGCTCAGTCGCATCTAACATCATGTCTCTCGATTACTTATAGGTTTGCAAGAGATACTATCACTGTTCAACATGATGGCCCAGAGGCACTACATAACTCGGGGCATCAATTGGTCATTTTGTGTAATCCAGAATCAATCACGATTGTACAAGTTGTAGCGGGTAATACAGCATGTGGCACCACCTCGACACTTTTGGTAAATGAAAGTAAATGAAAGTAAGTGAATCAGCCCTAATCCAATCACGCAGTGGTATGACCCATCTACTCAGTCTTGTAGTCGGGACGCAGCGACCGCACAACCTTGCCTGCACGCCAGATCTCCTGGTCGTCAATCTCCTTCAACTCCTTGGCCAGATCTTGACGGTATGTCGAGCGACCGTTGAACTCGAGTGACTTGCGTGTCTCCGTGCCGTTCCGCACGCTCTCGTACAACTGCTCGAAGACGGGCAGGTTGGTCTTCTCGAAGATGGGTGCCCAGTCAAGCGCGCCACGACGAGCGGTTGTAGAGCAAGCGTTGTACATGTAGTCCATGCTACAGAAGATTAATAAATAAAAAAGTCTGTGAAGAGAACATATAGACTTACCCCTTCTGTCCGATCAAGGGGTATAGCGATTGAGTAGCCTCCTCGACGGTTTCGTTGAAGGCTTCCGAGGGAGTGTGGCCGTTGGCACGGAGCACCTTGTACTGCGCGCAGAACAGACCCTCTGGAAAACCATCAGCTGAGCATATCTTGCAGTCTGATAAAAACTTACGGATGGCACCCATGAGCACACCACGTTCACCGTACAGGTCGGAGTAAACCTCCTTCTGGAAGGTGGTCTCGTACATGTACCCTGAGCCGACAGCGACACCGAGAGCAACTGCCTTCTCTATGGCTTTACCAGTGACGTCCTGGAAGACGGCTACACTGGAGTTGATGCCACGACCCTCCTTGAAGAGAGTGCGGACGGTACGGCCAGAGCCTTTGGGGGCGACGAGGATAACATCGACATCCTTGGGGGGTATAACCTTAGTGTCCTCCTTGTATACAACGGAGAATCCATGCGAGAAGTATAGGGTCTTGCCCTTGGTGATCAGAGGTGCAACTGTGGGCCACGTCTGCGATTGGGCAGCGTCAGAAAGAAGGTTCATGATGATTGTGCCGCGGTTGATGGCTTCTTCAATCGGGAAAAGCGTCTCGCCAGGAACCTAACGAAAATAACTTGAGATTGAAGATTTAGTGAACCAAAGAAGATGTGAACATACCCAGCCATCCTCCATGGCTTGCCTCCAGCTCTCGCCGTCCTTACGGACACCAACGATAACATTGAGGCCGTTGTCACGAGCATTTAAGCCTTGGCCGTGGCCCTGAGAACCATAGCCGATAAGAGCAAGGGTATCGTTTTTGAAGTAGTCCTGGAGCTTGGCGAGTGGCCAGTCGCTCCGCTCGTACACGACCTCCTCGGTGCCAGCAAAGTTGAGCGTCTTCACACCCCGAGCAGAAACGGCCTGCATGTACTCGACGCGTCAGATTCAATCAATCAATTGAGATATAAAAATTTTCACCTGCAAGATGGGCTTGCGTGAGCTGCCAGCAGCAGCCTGGCGAGCAAGCAGAGAGTAGGACGCGGTCTGTGCAGGCTTGGCTGCAATTTTTGTACTGGCACGGGGTGCACGACGAGAAGCAGCACGGAGGGCTGAAGCTGAGCGGGACGCGATAGAGGCCATGTTAACGTTGGATGTAAAGAAAAAAGCAACGTATTTGAACACCTTATGAACCAATTTTTTTGCAGTCCTAACCGAGTCACCGACGTCGGCCGGCAACATCCGACATACCAGTAAAGATACGTAAACACAACAGGTTCAAGCCTGCATCAGAGGTCAGATCTTTCAGATCTGACGTGACCAAGCGTTACAATAGCGTAACAAATTGAAATCAAATTCAACTATGATACCTATACATACCTATAATATATATTGAATCGCACAAAATGTCAGACACACGATGCAAACCTGCGAGCGTTTTCCGTTTTTCAGTAGGACAAGGGACAAAGTTGTGACGTTGATTTTTTTGGGGGCAAGACACCCCAAATGCCGAAATGTATCTACGCGGCGCGGCGGAGCTTGTAAACGATATGCTCTGCGACTGACCATACCTAGAGTCAAGTGTTCCACAGGCGATGGGCTCTCTTTACTCTTCAAGCAACTCTGATACTCGTACCCAGCTAATAAAAGATCCGATAGTTTAGTCTTTCTTGGAAACTGAGGAATGCCCTTACTCCTCGCTATCACGAAGACACGCCCAGTTCTTCTCGTCCCTTTGTTGGAACCACACCAATCCCTTGGGGAGGATAATCGTCTGCAGAGTTGGACACGCTTTGCTCCACGCTTCTGCTATGCTCCTTTCGTCATTAAAGGAAGTGGGAATACCCGGAGCCATGAATGTGAGGTATTTGAGCGCCTTAAACTGCGCAAGACTGGCGCCGAGCTCGAGCAGGATTTCCTGAAAACATATAAGTAAACGAAGGATGATGCCGTGCATAGTTTGAAACCGAACCTGCGTGTAGCTTGTCATGAGTACCACGAGATGGAAAGCCTCAAGTTGAGGCAATCGATCTGCAATGAGCGGAAGGAGTGTGATAGGCGGCTCGCTCTCGAAGCTCATCACAGTGAGCCTCTTTATCGCCGTGGCCGATAGCAGCAGCGAATCGAGGGACGTATTGACGTCACCAGAATGAAGAGACATCGACACGCTCTGCACAGGCCTGCCCTTCAAGACCTCCCTGATAATATCAGGGCACGACATTACTGTTCTAAAATGCTCTAGTTTCGGGAGCGCCATAGGCTCCAGCTCGAAGTCATAAACCATATCAAACCCCCTCAGACTAAGCTCCATTATCCTTGGCTGCGTGGCCAAGAATCTCGCCAGCGAGCGGTCGCACCGCATGGACGAGGTGAAGCTCGTAAGCGAGAAAGAGCATCCCTCGAATATCCACGCGACACCGGCGGCGTTGTCTGTCATGGAGAAGTCGAGGATAAGCGTCGTGAGCGAATTGACCCGCTGGAGGGCGCGGTGCAAGAGGTGCAAGAGGTTGGTGGTGATGATATTGTTGGCAAAGTCGAGGTCGATGAAACGAACATATTTGGGGTAGGCGTTATTGGATGCAAGGGTTTTTATGAGTTGCACGGCTCGGACTGACGAGGTCTCTGTGACCGCACGGTAGAGCAGACGAGAAGCAGTGTTGTGGAAAAGGGAGCTGCTGCCTAGGACTGGGATAAGTTCATGACGTTCCAGGTGACTAAAGATGAGCTCTAGGGTTTCCACTGGTAAGATGGGGGATATTGAGCGGAAAGTCGGCCTATTCATGCTCTTGGAGGTTTGCAAGTCGAGGTCAAGAACCTACGGCGTCGGTAACAGTAGTATCTCCACATATAAGTGGTACTTACCTGAAAGCACTCATGAGCGTTGCTTACGATCATCAGCTGGGCACATGACATTCTCCCAGTCGACTTGAATGATTTCGATTAACTATACGAACGCGCTAGATCCCTCACTAATAATGCTACTGCGCATTGACGCTGCCATCTACACCCTCTTTCGTTCACACAAGTGTACGCCTCATTATGCTACGATTCCTCCCTCAGGCTTTGTACAGGACAAACATTCCTTTTCGATTGCAAGTAGCAACTCAACGTCACACACTGAGAATCTATCTCAACCTTGTAACGCTAGTTCGAACCGTGCCGCAGTAAGCAGTTATAATAGTCGTGCATTAGAAATGATGCTCCACAAACGGTCCTCCAACGTCTCGATGGTTGCACGTGAGGTATTCAAGCTGGTCATGAAGTACGCGACGTTCCCCAATGTCCTGTAGTGGACTCCAAATGGTCCTCCTCCAGGTGCTGACGATGTCGATCCATCATCTTGCGGGGATCGCATGCTCTGGAGCAATGCTTGAGCAGAATGCGAGGCGTAACCTGCGCTCGTGTTAACAACATTGTCTAACGAGCCAAAAGAAGACATTGGCTTTACCTGCGTCATTGACCCTGAACTTGATAGCGAGCACAGTTCCCAGCGCCATTGCTTCATCGACGATATCCAGGCGAGATATCGATGTGAGGAAATCAGGGTCCCAGAAACTCCAGACTTTTGAACGGGCCCCTGCTGGCGCCCATTTACGATTCGCTGTCACCCACGAATCGCTTTTCGTGAGCCCGTCAATCATATCAAGCGTTGCATTTGCAACCTGACACCCGACAGCATGTGCCGTATAGCTATGTCCGTGCAGCAAAGCATCAATTTTGTTGTCGCTTTTGAAAGCTTGGAAAATGCGGTCGGAAGTCATCGTAATTGCCAAGGGCAGCACACCACCAGTCAGAATCTTTGCATTCACTGAGATGTCAGGGTTGACACCGAGTAAAGGTCCTGCACTTTCGAACCCTAAGCGGTACAACCCGACGAAGACTTCATCATAAATGACTGGAAGAGGTGCAGGGAATAAGGTGGGATCGCGGACGACGTCAACCATGATGCGTTGGAACAGCGGGTCTACAAAGATCATCCCTCCAGCGCCCATGACAATGGGCTCAAGGACCAGAGCAGCGAGCTTTCGGCTGTCGTTTTCCTGAAGGTTACGGATGTTCTTCTCCAGATATTGTCTGTAGTGCCCCGCTAACGCAGATTTCATACGTTGTTGGACATCATAGACACGGGCAAGGTTTTCGAAGATTTCGACCGCCTGATGCTGATCACCCATGAACGCGGGTGGAAGAGATACAGCAACTTGGCCTCGCCGAAGGGATACGGTTGGCGGCTCAAACCAATAACCTTTCGCTTTATGCCATTCGCAAGTATAGACCCCTTCCTCGCAAGCGTCCATAGCTCCGATGGTATCTCCGTGGTAACTTCCCTTTAGGCCAACAACTCCCAAGGACTGCTTCTCTGGTGAAGTCAATTCGAGTCCTGAGCTAACGATGAACGACCGCAATGCCATTTTCAGTGCAACCTCCATGCCGGTGGAGCCGTTATCAGAGAAGAATGCGCGGGAAGCCCAGCCTTTGCCTGGTCCCTGAAGTAGGCGTTCAGCGAGTTTTAGAGCAGGAAGGTGAGTTGCCTGCGGGAACATGACGTGACCGTAACGTCCCGCTGCATTCGCGGCAGCCAGTGCTAGTGTCGGATGAGAATGTCCGACCGCTTGTGTCCACCATGAAGCAGAACCGTCAAGCTGAGGTTGCAGGAGCGATGTCGGTTGCAAGGTTTTTTCGGAGGAAGTGTCGTAGATGCTGAAGAAGTCTGACCATGCACTATCTATGACGGTGACGTCCTTCTCGCTCTTGACTAAACCGTGTTGTACAAACGGCCACCAGATGGCATCAAGCGTACGACGAGGCATGGAGTCCAGCTCTTGGATCCGTTGCGTGTGACATTTATTCAGATGTTCCACTGCACTGAAAATGTCCCCTCGATGACTGTCCGGAACCAGATTCGAGTAGTACTTCTCTGTGTTCGCGAAATTCTCTGCGTGATTATCGATCCGTGGGGGAGGAGGATCTAATGCCGAGACATGAATTCCTCGTTCGGAAAAGTACTGTGTGAGGTATTCAAAATTTCGATAGTAGTCGTCCCGGAACAACAAGATCGCATCCACGATGTATCCGCGCAGTGATAGTGACTCGAATGAAGAGATAGTCGACGATATACCGCCTAGTTTGGAGTCTCCAATCAGAATGGTGGGCAAAAAGAGAGGACGATAGCTGTCAAGCTGTGTCGTTCCCGAGAGCGTTGGACTATGGACTCCTGCGCGATTCGTTCAGCTAATAAGTCTTCCAACACTTGAAAAGGCCCTATATGAGTTGAAGCAGTGCTTACCTCCGGCAGTCTCCACATACATATGTGCTGGCATGTTCATGACCTTGGCACGCTTTCTAATGTGTTCTGCGACGGAATTGACAAAAGTTTCATCCGAAGGCATGGGAGCCTTACCAACAACATCAGTAGATGAAGTATCACAAGTCGCATCAACGACTTACCACTTCTCCTCCTTGTTTTTCTGAAGCCATCTTCACCGCAAGATGTGGGCTAACGGGATCTCCATATCGGAACAAGCAGTGAGCGTCTAGTAAATGTTTTTGAGGGCCAGCATAGCGTTTGATGTGTCTATAGCAGGTCAGCGACGCGTCGGACGCGAACAAGACACGTACTCATCGTCTGCGTCCTGTGGTGCACCAGTGCTGACTGGTTTGAGATAGAATACACGGTTGTTGTTGAGTAGTGAAGCCCGAATAAGTGCGGTGGTGATGATAGTCTTGCCGACATCAGTGTTAGCTCCGAATACTTGATGGATTCGAAGGTGCTTGTAGAGATGACTCATCTCATCGCAAGCAGATATGCGAGGATGGTACGGGGCAGTTGTTTTGGGGGTATGTTATAAGCTAGTGATGGGTTGATGTAGATTAGATAAATGAACAAGATGCACAAGACTCGTCGATGAAATTGTGACTATGTATATGGAAGTACTACACTATGTAATGATACCTGGAAGACAACCTCGCGATCTGAACGCCGTACTACGTCCGCAAATTACAGAATGGACTCGAGCACGGGAACTATGGGTACGAATGAGACAAAACCAGATGAGTCCTGGCGCGGGTTTAATGTATGACGAACGGAGATGATGCGGAGAGAAGTCCACTCAGGTATTTTAAAGTAACATGCTAATTGCTAAGATACTCTCGAGCCCATGGCCCAAGCTCATCATCGGCCGTGGGTATGGTCACGCCACATGCTGCAAAGTGGCGTGCAATCGATAACGCGTCAATAGTGTCGGCCGTGCCCACATAAGGCGCGTAGCAAACTTGGGGAGAGACGCTGAACGCCCCTCTCCGAAGGATGTCGGAGTATTCTCCTTGCTCAGAGAAAAGCTCTGTGACGATAGCCATGAATTTCTGCCGCGCTTCGCGAGACTCAGGATCGCTCGAGTTTACTAGCGGGCGGAGCCGAGCAACCATTCGACTGGCTTTCATATCGGACACGACGGGACGACCGTCGGCTTCGCGTCGGATGCCCTTGGGACAGGAGCTGGGGTTCGCGGCATAGTATGACACCCAACACTCGACAGGATCCTCGAGACGAGGGTTGTTTAACGGCAGAGGTAACTTGGGTACTGATGTGGGATGCTCCCAATCAGGAGTTCGCCAATTGGACAACAAGTACCGCTGGACTTCGGATTTCTGGTCTCTGGGCGTTTTGTGCGCCTCGGAACACAGCGCTTTGACTTTTGTCAATGCGCTATAGTTTCCAGGTTGATGTGCAGCTTTAATGAGGGATTGCACCTGCTTAATGCTTTTGGCGGGCTTGGTCGGTTTATAACCGGATGAAGGGACGACAGTCCAGCCCAGTGACCCAGGCGAGTCGTCTACTGCGACCTGAAAAGCAGAGTCATCGTAATTGGTCGAAGATTGGCCTGCTGCCAACACAGCAGCAAATGACCGAGCAGCAACGCAATCGGGCAACTGCGCTTGAGGGGAAGCAGGAGTTGTCATTGGCGGAGACATCTGTTGAGGATAAAGCGGTGCTAGGAAGTCGAGTGAGAGCTGGTGATCGACGGGAGGTTCCGCCAACTGACTCGTATCTTCGGCAGAGCATGTGTCATCGGAAGGAGGCGGAGGAGGTAAATGAGGGTCGGCGTGAACAGACTTTGCAGAAGAATGGTGCGAGACAGATTCGACTGGACTGGAGACATTGACTGAATGCGCAGTCTGCTGTCTAAGCCTGTCCTGTAGGCGCTCTGATTCTGCACGGCTGGCCTCGACCTGAGCACGAAGCGTGCACAGCTCCTCACGAGCCTGGTTGCGCTCGAGGCGATAGCGTTCAAGGTCATCAACAAGCTCTCTAGCTTCCTCCTTTTGGCGGCGGGTCCCCTCTGAGATGCCCTTGTTAAAGACGTCCTCGCGTGCACGCTTCCGATCTTGGAAGGCAATCTGGAACGCAGGTTGATGAGACGAATAACTCGCGTCTGCGACATGCTTCATATAGGAGGAGCACACGTCGCATCCTGATGGGTGAACAATGCCATAGTCCTCAAGGTACTCCCACGGCGACAAGAGGGTAGGAATACCGCGATTATCTCTTTGCGAGACGCGGTAGGGCTCATCATGACTTGACAATGAAAACATAGTCTCTCTAGATAGAGCTGGGTGGGATAATAAAATGCGCACCAGGCGATCGTGAAGAAGAACTAAAACTTGGGTATCTGGGAAGTGGCGACGGTGGGGACCATCTTATTGTGGCGCGAGGCCAGCTTGATATCCCTTCCAACACGTGCCAGCCTCGCGTTCGGTGGCAGGCTAATTATTTGTAACTGTTAGGTTCAGATGCTGTAGCGCAACAGAAGCAAACAACGCTTCGCGCAGCACGTGCAGTTGAACGTAAGTGTAAGATATTAACACAGGCCCGTGGTGCGAGTCCGTCGTTTAAATTTGTCGTGCTCCAATGGTGGTATTGATAGATGGGACCCCTTGATACTACTTATGAGAGATCAGAGTGGCTGTGTGTCATGACGTAAGCACGTAGCACGTGCTAGCGATAATGAGGCTGAGGGTGTGGATTCGTGGAACATTGACTGCAGCGAACTCGCACACTGCGCATCTGGCAACCCAATCACTACTGCGGCAAAGCCATTGCTATACCTTGGCTATACCATCTGACTCCTCAATCTTACCAATTTACCCACACTCACTTGCTATATCCACCATTATCTGAATCTCATATCCTGCTTTTTGCATTCCTGTCCCGTTACCTTCTGGGTTTCACTTTTTGCGAACTTCCAAACTACAGACCTTTAAATCAACCGCTGCCTGGAGCATAGAGAAACACGATGACATTCATAGAAGCGCTGCAAAACGGGCTAGACCGCGTGCTGCCACGGAAGACGAAGTCGAATGCGGTCCCAGCAGTTGGCATAGGAAATGGGCGTGGTATGGTTAACTATGAGGACGACGTGAGTCTTGTTCACCCGCATTTCTTCCGTACTTTGTTACTTTCCGCTCTACTTCTTTACACACACTCCCAAATCTGCTGCGGTGCTTCTAAGACATACCTTCAACATCCATTTACGTAATCAACCACTTTCCTCTATGCCTCTTCATGGACCAGTCTGGGACACTGGTCTTCCTCCTCTTCCTGCCGCTACTATGGGTTGTCTGGCTCGCGGTCATTCTTTTTCTTTCTTTCATTTTCATATTTAGGATGCTGATTCCTCATTTTCGTATGGCTTGTAGATGATCATAAGCAAACCCGCCATCATATTTCACACGTCACAAATATTCTTCAACTTCCTAGCCATGGCTTGCTTTGCAAGCGTGGCGAGTTTTCAAGCAAAGTGGAACATTGGACCTTGTGAGTTTTCTTCCGCACCCCTCCTCCAATCAACCAACATCACCGCCACCAACCTCTCTACACGTTATCGGACGGTCATCCTACCTCTTCATCGTTTTATCGTTCCCAACGATGTCTCTTCATGCACCACCCTCATTCAATCGTGCTGACTGGATTTAATGTAGCGGGTCTCTCGGGCTTCGCGATCTTCGTCAGCGTCTCAGGAATATTCCTGTCGGCTTTCCTGCTCTGCGTACCCGTCGTGTACGAAAAGTACGACAAATTCACGCGTCTGGCGCGCGCTCTCAAAGAAGTACGCGTCGGATTCATCCTCGTTGGCAGCGGTTCCATCTTCAGCGTGCTCATTGCGTGCGTCTTCATCTCACCACTCTTGGATCCCGTGCTGACTCCAGCTGTATAGATTCATCACAACAATCTCAGCGTGGACAGAGCCAGGATGCAAAAATGCGGACAATGATCCTCATGCAAGCCTTGGGGATTCATTTAAGAGTGCCCTCCCCGGGTGGTGCAGCACGAAGAAGGCAGGCGCAATATTCTTCTGGCTGGCGTTTGGTGCGTCGTTGCCTCAATTTCTACTAGATTTCTTTGGATTAACCTGCCTCCCGTCTTCAGGATTCTGGCTGGCTTCATTTGTCTTGCTTGTCCTCGATTGGCGCGCAGGGAACCTCTCGACACCTCCACGCGACCCACCATTCACGCATCCCCATGCAGATGTCGAGGAGGGCGAGGAGGAAGAAGAGGAAGAGGAGGGCGGACATTCTTACCAGCCTGTCGCTAATACCATACCCACATACCCACGTCAATCGACATACGACAACTCCAACGCCATGGCGTCACCATTTGCCGATACCAACAGACTATCTACCGCACCAACCAATGCCAGCACCACCCGCCTTTCGACCGCTCAGCCCACCGTCAACCGTCTCTCCGCAGCAGACTCAAACGCCAACCGCACATCAGCATATTCCACTACACCTACAACTACCACCGCTCCCACAACGAGCACGAGTTACCCTGCCTCAAGACCAAGTATGGATGCTTATGGCGCGTTCTCGGACCCTGCCCCAAACGGATTTGGCGGCGTATCGACAACGTTTGCACCCCCTCCATCGGACCCAGCTGTGCCTCGGGTGAGCAGGACGATGCAGTATGCGGACCCATATGCTGCCGTACGGGCGTCGCTGGCGACGAATCCGGCAGCTCCGCCAACCTATGAGCCATACACAGGGTACCGATAGCTTGGGGATGAAATGAGATTGCGAACTAAGTAATAGTATTTGGATATATGTTTGCGAATACCTCCCGACCCACGCACCACCCCTGCTCTCCATCTTAGTGCTATAATTTACGATATCGATGACACTGGACTGTATTATCCATTTGCGTTGCTTCTCTGCTCTGACAGGCTCATTGATAACACGCAACAGACCGACTGACTACACATCCACCAAGCTGCGACGATTGGTTGGATCTGTGGTAGGTTAGAACGGGCACCCCGACATCTGCCTAGGGAGCAATGTGCAGGGATGCAGCAATATTACATAATGACACATACAGAAGTTTGAAGTCTATCTCAGTAGTTCACAATCTACGGATCAGCTTCTTCTTTTATCTTCCATCTATCTATCTTTCTTTTACGCTTTACCGATAGTTGCACACAACTGTTTCTTTTGACTATACCAATGTCTTCTGCCACCTCCACTCGAGCTTTGTCTATGATCAAAGAGGACCCAAGTGTCTTCGACATGCTCAACGTGCTGAGGCGGAGGATGTTTGTTAATGATGAAGATCTGCGTAAACAAGTTCTTGTAGCCACCAAGGATGTTGGGGGCAAAATCGACTGGGTGACGCTCTCACCCGCCTATCATGGTACTCTGGTCAAGACTGCTCTTATTTTAGTCCTCGGTGGTGAATCGAGACCTCACCTGGTCCCTCTGGTTAAGCGGACACTTTTTGTTTTTATTTTAGAACTCTTTAACGATGGGAAGGACACTTCGTTCTTCGCGCTCAACAAGGGCTCCACGACTCACAATCGTGCCCAACGTGAAAAGAAGCGGCTTGCTCGCAAACGCTCCCGAGCTGCCAAGCGAGAAAGAGAAAGAATCATCGCCAAGGGCGGACACGTCGAGATCGCGGTAAAACGTGGTCAAGATAATGTCCTGACTTGCCCTGCGTGTTCTATCACTTTCAGATCGCGAAAGCAGCAGAAGAAGCATACCTGCAAGAAGGCCGTTAAGCCGGTGGTTGAGTCAACCACCGCAACAACAAACTCAACACCATTCCCGGCGGTAACTGTCTCCTCGCCGGTTATTCCAGAAGTTCCCACACCGACACCACTCGCCCCGTCCCTGTCTCCGCAGTCTGCCGACGCCAACCTTCCTGAGGTTGTGCTGTACGCTCGGTGGGCTAAAGACCATCAGGTCACGCGGGTTTGCGAGGATTGTGATCTCCCAGGCAGATTCGTTGTGCTCCATGGCAACTTTAGCACTGCCGCTTATCTCAAGTGCGGTCTTCACAATCGGGGTAGGGGGGATCTTCTTCCCCCAGATGAACTATGGTAGGGTGGTCCTGTGGAAAGGAAAGTTGAGATGCAGACCCGGAGAGTGCATTAAAACATATTGCAACGTCTGCTAAGATTACGTGCGTCGGGGGTGCTCTATTAAGAGCTAAGTTGTAAGAGAATACGGGCTAACGCCCTTAGGTCGCTTTGGTTAAACACCGAGGTGGCTCTTCTCTGAAAGCCCTGCAACCAATGGCTTATCGACACCCTCCTTCATCTCACTTCGTCCATTTTCATTTTCATTTCCGCTCTCCATCATTCCCCTCGTACTCGATCGTCCTCACGATTTGAGTGCTCTGTATCACCCATAACACACGACAAGGCTAACCCAAAAACACACTGTATCACCATGGCCCCGTGAATTAGAAGACTTGTGCATCTAAGACGGCCGGCGGGAACGGCGGACCGCTGGGGGTCAACCCTCCAGCGGGGCATTTGCAGAGTCGGAGACGCGGCGGGGGACGCAGGTGTCCCCCTTTCCTAGATAGTATTGTCCTACATATGGTACCCTACCCCGGCGGGACGTTTTTTTTCCAACTCTACGGATCAAATGCATGCTACTGTTATGTGACGTCCTGTGTAGATGAATTACGTCATGGAATGTAATGTATCAGTACGATCCACTGCTGCACGTTGTAGAGTTAGACCTCGGGAGCCGTAAGGGAAACTGCTTGCAGTTCAAACATTCATGGTCCAGCTCGAAGGCGACAGAATGAGGAGTGCAGTAGCGGGCAAAGTCGATGTGACAATCGATACAGGCCAAGTACAAAACAAAACGCAGAGAATCCGTTTCGTGCTTACAGTAGTAATTGGATGACTCGTCGTGGCTGACTGCGTATTACGATGTATGCGTATGTAGGACTGGTCTTCAGAGGAACTGTCATTGTAGTCATTGTCTGACCACCATCCTCCATCTGCCACCTGTAGGTTTACATTGGGGGTTCAAGTAGTCAAAGAAATTGTGTTCAGCCCAGATGTCTTGTACTCTCGTCAAGTGTTATATTCTGTAGGGTAGGTCTGGTAGGAAGATCAAGGGCTGCAGCAATGGAGACGCATGTAGAGATTGACGGGTGAAATTGTGGCGTGTACTAATAAGGACGCTGCACTTACTGCTCAGGTCTTTTGGGTGCCAGCGGTAAGTTCTGGACCTATGGGTCAGATTAGTGGATCATCAAGGGAGGCAACACCACAGGGATATAGATTCATCGCTATGATCTCAAATAACGATTTTATATTAACAGAACATAAAAACGAGCTCACCCTTGTTCTTGGCGTATCCGTCATAGCAGCACATTGATGGGCTATGTCGTCGAGTTCTTGTCAAATGTCATTTTTATGGACTGCATGAATTCGGCAATAAGTAGTTCACGACGTTGGACGGTGAAAAGTCAGCAACGATCACTTGCGTTTGGTGCGGAAATTTGAAGTCGTGATTTGCCATGTACGTAGTGTTATAGATCTAGAATGGACACAAGGATGTAAAATACTGATCTAGTCAGACCTTGAAAGAACGAAGACGGAGTTGTAAATGGCACATTGATGTACTCACGCGAATTAGCTCCGCAAGAGCAAAGGTTCAACGTTCAGTTCTATAATATAGAGATGTGTAAGTTGGCTACATTGTGTAGCTGTACGAGTCGACACGAATGGATACTTAAATATGTAGTGGGAAAGGGGCGGCGTTGTAGGGTAACGATAGCGAATAGAAATGTTGGCGGTGGCGCAAAGAATGGAGTACGGTATGGGACGTAAAGAAAAAGGGTTTCCGTCACCAGGGGACTACGAGTCCTTACATACCTCTAATAATGTATGCTCTAATGGGTCCTCAGGGAATTATCACAGAGAGATCATACCTGCTGGAAGTGCGCTCCCGTCCGCCCCAGCCCTGACGTGTCCGTCCACCTTTCCAGTAGATCGCACTTCTCCACCTCCTTCAAGAGCCGTCAAAGCCATTTCGTTCTCTGCTATACGTCTCCTCACTACTGCCCGATAAGTCTCTCCTTGGTCATCTTCGGAATTGGATGGGTGCTGTCCATAGACAGGCTTCCGCCCGTACGCGAGTTCCGCAACAGAGATCTATGCGTGTGCGTTAGCGCCAATAATCATCAGTTTGTGCTGGTGTAAGGGTAATACAAAAGGCTGGCGAGCAGGAAATGAATGTAACATACTAAAATATCGGCCGTTAGCCCCTTGATAGGAGATGCAGATGTTCTGAAACGGTGCATCCTATAGATGAGTCCGTCGAGCGTGTCGACGCGAATGTCCGTGGTGTTCTGCGAGGTGAAAAGAAATGTTAGCATGGAAGGTAAGAGAAAGAACGGGGATTAACATATTCAAGGAGACTCCCTGTAAGGTCATCCGTAACAGAAAAGAAAAGAAAAATATAGAACACCAAAACACGAGCACACGGAAAGGAGCGGGTCACTCACATACACCTCTCCAGCGTCATATGGCCAATCTTCTCCCTCGCCCACGAGCGGTTCTCCGTTGTTTAATATGAGTTGAGGATCCAGCATCGCCTCGAGAGGGTGATCGAATATACGGTCGACTTCTGTGGGAGAGGGAGTTAGGGAACTGAGGATAGGATGTGAAGATGGACTTGATAGTTTGTCGGAAGTTGAGTTTGAGGAGCTATCCGAGA
>PVYE01000723.1:22113-46050 GCA_002995055.1 Rhizopogon rudus | reverse complement strand
GGCAAAGTTTGTTCAAACTTGGGTTACCGAACTGGCTCTAAATAACTATCTTACTCTATTTACACCAACTCCCCGTTTCACCACATTGGTTGCAAATGGGGAATCGAGTCTTGACGAGATTTGCGTGAAATAAATACTGCCATGGCCACTAGGCGACGTCTTAGACGAACGAAGTATGAATGTAACACTAGAATTAGTAAGTAATTACCACGTTGCCTATTTATGCTAGCTTACGTAACAGTAGTGTGGCGCGGCGAAGTCCGCATGAATTCGAATTAACAGAAGGTAATAACGTCTTGCTCGTGAACCACGATGTCCTCCCCTCCTGCAAATCCTGTTGACCACGTTGTCGAGGACGATGAAACAATGGCCTCTGTTCATGATGAAGAAGGGGAAGGTGACGCCACCATGGCTGATCACCAGGGCATCTCGGATGATAGCTCTGAGGAACCGGAGGAAGATGAGGAAGAGGCGAGGAGAATTAGGGAAGGTTTCATCGTAGACGAAGACGAAGACGATGAGGAAGACGATGAAGAAGCAAGGGCTCGCCGAAGGAAACGACGTAAGAGGAGACACCGGAGACGTGGTGAGCATATGAATTGTGTTCACTAATAAAATGAATTATTCTAATTTTTCTTAGAGGAGGAAGAAGCCTTGGAAGAGGATGATCTGGAGCTTTTGGAGGAAAATACAGGGACTTCATTTAGGAATCGACTGACACGTTTGCGACGCGGGCCAGAAGGTGGTTCCCCACCCGTTCCATCGACCTCTAAACGCAAGCCAGTTGTGGAATCGTCGGAAGACGACTTAGATGATGAGGACATGCCGCAGGTGCAGGATATTCAGCGCATTTGGGACGATGAGCGCGCTGGAGGTGGACGTGAGGATGAGGAAGACATGGACGATTTCATCGACTATGAAGATGAAGATGAAGGTGCTGGTGCCATGGATGAACAGGAACGTGAGGAGCGACGAAGAGAGAGGAAAAAGCGAGAGAGGGAGAGGCGGAGGGCTCTTGGTTCTCGTCCTGAGCTAGCAGGTATCGATGACCTGTAAGTCAACATCATTCTCTGGATTACATTCTTGACAGGGATGCAAACTCAGTGCATGGGACGAAATACATGGCGTGTTTGGCGACGGCCATGATTATGATTGGGCCTTGGCAGGTGACGATGAGATGGACTTTGAGGAAGAGCGTCTCAAGCCGGAGATGAGATACCAAGACGTACGTATATTCTTCACCGACTGCCTGGTAAAGTGCACCTACTCTCCTTTTACTAGGTATTCGAACCATCAGAGATAAGGGCACGCATGCTAACCGAGGACGACGATCTGATTCGGGCACAAGATATACCGGAGCGTATGCAATTGGCGACTTCGTCACTTTCTCAATCATCCACGCTATCTCTTCACCAGAATCTCACTGAAGTTGATTTGGATGATGCAGCAATGTGGGTCACCGTCCGACTATCCCCTAGGAAGACAAGAGACTTCTTCAGTCCGGATGGCCCGTACAACATGTATCGCGAGCCTTTAGTCATGGCTGTGACATATGCTCTTCGCTTTCTCTTCGTCCAGGAGTTTGAGGTTCCTTATGTCTGGACTCACAAGCGGGACTATATCTCTTATTTTAACCCTCAAGAAATGCGCACTCGAGTCCAGCTCATTAGCCTCCCTGAGCTTTGGCGCATATATGCACTCGGCCAGAAATATCGATCTTTAGCTGAAAGGAGAAATGCCTTGGCAGTATCCTATACACGCCTGGGCGTCGAGGATGAGTATTTCGAGCAGACAATTCGACCAAAAATCGATAGTGTGGAGGTCGTTACTGATGCGACCGAATGGTTGACCATGAAGTACAAGCTCAAGAAGCAGGATGCTTTTGACTTCCACTTCCACGACGATGAAGATCAAGTGGAAACCAGAAAGCGGAAGACTCCCAGTCGCATATCTGCGTACGAGGTAGCCAAGAAGAGCATAGTTTCCAAACTTGCCGATGTACGCAACCGCCTTTCTGAGTTTATGCATACGCTCATCTTCTGCCAGGGCTTCGGAATCAAACCACATGACGTCGTTTATAACTTCGTTGCGCAGGAGAATGCGCACTTCGTCGATGATCAGGAGCTGAATCCCATTGCTTTCGCGGAGCAGTTTACGGATGTGGATGCCACCGTGCCACAAACTGCTGAAGACTTACTACGTCGTGCTCGGATGATTCTTGCAACCGAACTCGGCAAAGATCCACTGTTGCGTCAAGCGATGCGTGATCTCTTCAAGACGGATGCTGTCATCTCTGTATTGCCTACGGAGAGGGGATTGGCTAAAATTGATGACCACCATCCCTACTTTGTGAGTACCACCGCGTCTTGATCCGATCACATTTTCATCTTTCTCTGCAACAGAATTTCAAGTACCTTCATCACAAGAGTATTACGCAGATGATGGATACGCCTCAGTTCCTTCACATCCTTGCTGCAGAAGCTGAGCTTTTGGTCACCGTTTCAATGTTCCTTACCAGCGATGCCAAGTCGAAATTCGAACGTAGACTCAACGATGCCTTCGCATCTGACAGCTATAGTGATACTGCTCGAGCTTGGAATGAAGAGCGATCCCGCGTCGTTCAAGAGGCCCTTGAACAGCACCTCATACCTGTGGGCGTCAAGTGGGCACGGGAATGGCTTCGGGAGGAGGTAGAAGATACACTCGCAGCTCACTGCGGTAACGTTCTGAGAAAGGTATTTTTTCAATGTATTGCTACTGTGATTTATTATTGACACGTTCTCAGCGAGTTGATGTGGCTCCGTATATCACTCCCGAAATGAAACCTGGTGACATTGCGTCTGTCCTTGCCGTGTCGTGGGGAAAGGGGGACCCTCAAAAGGATGCGATCACGCTGGTTTTCCTGGACGAGGCAGGAAGATTGCGGGAGCACATTAAAATTGACAATCTCGTCGATCAAGATTACCGTGACGAGTTCACCGATCTTTTGAAGCGGAGACGTCCAGATGTCATCGTCGTGGGTGGCTTTAGCATGGCCACAACGAAGTTGGCATCGAGGGTTAAGGTAGTTGTCAACGGGGATGCACCAAATGCGGAGCAAACAGGAAACGGTGCTGATGGTTGGGGAGCTGCAGAGCCCCGCAGGGAAGTTAATGAACAGGCATTTAACATATCTGTGATGTACGTCCGTGACGAAGTCGCTCGTATGTACCAACACAGTCGACGAGCCGCGGAGGAGTTCAGCGCACTGTCGCCTGTCGCCAAATATTGCGTTGGGCTCGCTCGTTATGCTCAGAGTCCATTAAACGAGTACGCCGCGCTTGGACAAGACATCAGTGCCATCACTTTTGAGGACGAAGATCAACACTTGGTAGGTGATCACCACGGCCTTCAAAGCGGATCCTGACCTGTGTGTTAGATTCCCAAGGAGAAGTTGATGTTAGCTTTGGAGCGAACTTTGGTTGATGTCACGAACAAAGTTGGGGTTGATATCAACCGCGCTGTCAACGATTCCTACTATCAGCACTTATTACCCTTCGTCTGCGGACTCGGCCCGCGAAAAGCCCAGGTCTTAGTTAAGAAGATTGCCGCCATGGTCAGTCCCAACCATTTTCATATAATTGTTCACTTACAGTCATCAATAGGGAGGAAATCTGGTCAATCGTGATCAATTCATCAAGTCATCATTGTTAACGACCAAAATCTTTCTCAATGCCGCTGGTTTCCTGCGCATCTCCCGAGATCCTGAAGTCAAACTTGTCAAGAATCGTCATGCTGACGATGACGTCCAAGATCCCCTTGATGATACTCGTATACACCCCGAGGATTATGAATTGGCCCGCAAAATGGCAACTGATGCCCTGGAGTTAGATGAGGAAGATATTCATGATGAACATCCTTCCCACGTCGTGTCGCTCATTATGCACGACTCTGACAACGAAAGAAAGGTGAACGAACTCAACCTCGACGAGTTTGCCGTCAGCATGTACGAGGCAAATGAAGATCGTAAACGTCATACATTGAACGTTATCCGGGAGGAGCTGCTGAAACCGTTCTCTGAGCAGAGGGCTTCTTTCCCCTCTTTAGAGCCATGGGATGTCCTTACCATGCTCAGCGGAGAGACTCCTCGGACTCTCCGTATGGGTCTCATCGTCTCGGTTCTCGTGGTTCGCATTGATCAAAAATTCGTCCTCGTTCGTTTGGACTCCGGTATTGAGGGCGTCATCAATATCGAATACGTTACCGAAGAGGGCAACATCGCTCCCAAGGACTCCGTCGTCAAGAAAGGACAAACTATACAGGGTGTTATTGTTGAGGTCAAGCTGAATTTGCCTGCAGACCAGTTCTTCGTTGATCTGTCTGTTCGCCAATCCGATCTTCAACCAGGAGATACCCTCTTCCGACGAGTCAAACGGGATGATCATTGGAATGTTCCGCAGTTCGAACGGGATTCGGAGTTGCAGGCTCGTAAAAAACGTGCTGAGATTGGCCGGACGAGGAGAGTAATCAAACATCCCAATTTCCACAACTTCAACGCCAGCCAAGCTGAGAACTACCTTGACAAGCAGCAGCGTGGCGATGTGATAATTCGCCCGTCTTCTAAAGGCGTTGACCACCTCGCGGTAACTTGGAAGGTTGACGACAAGCTTTATCAGCACATTGGTACTTGGTTACATCTCCGCCTAGCGGCTTCATTCTAATCTTGTCAACAGATGTAACTGAAATCAACACGGGACATGGGGGGACGCTACTCGTCGTCGATGAAAAGCATCAATACGCTGATTTGGATGAGCTGATTGTTAATCATGTTCAGGCGACCGCTCGTAAAGTTGAGGAGCTGATGGCTCACGAGAAATTCAAGCACGGCTCTGAAGACGAACTTCGTAAGATGGAGGCCCTATACTTTGGACTACGGGATTAATCTTGATGTTCCAGATCTGTTTTTGAAGAACTTCGTTGCAGCTAACCCGGCGAAGAGCATATACGGCTTCACTTTGAACCGGAGAAAGCCTGGTCACTTCAACTTATGCTTCCTTGCTAACAAGAACTCCACTGTTCAGACATGGGTCGGTATCCTATCGCTTGTGTATATCTCATTGCTCATTCGTATCACAGCCTGTCCGAGTTATGCCCGAATCCTATTGTCTATTCGAGGCTGCAGTAGCCGGCGTTCCTGAGCTTTGCGACGCTTTCAAAGTTAGGTGAGCTTGAATGATTACTTCCAAGTTGTGCATCCACTGAATCTTGTTCAGGCATCTACATCAATCTCAAAATTTAGCTGGTTCTGCTGCTGCTGCCGCTGGAGGGAAAACGCCATACGCTGGTGCCCGAACACCTGCGCGAACGCCCGCGCACCCTGGGCACATGTCTATTCGTCAAGCTGTTCGGACACCTAATCCTTACGGTGGTCAGACGCCTGCTCCTGGGATAGGGGGGCCGGGCTTTGGACCAGGCGCCGCGAGCTCTAGCTTCAATATGCCACCTCCTCAAGCATCCTTTGGTTATCAAACCCCCGCATATTCAGGTCCCCCACCTGGAATCCCACCAGGAATGAACCCTCAACGAGCTGCGATGATACAAAACACTAGTTGGGGTCAAGAATCGGGTTGGTCATGATGTGTCTTTCGCGGTGTTGTTTATTTTTGTACTCCTCGATAGTTTTTTAGGCCCATCTTGTAGTAGATATAATATAGGGTCACCTACTTAAGCTACCACTGACCAAGCAACTGTGCTATATAGAAGCGCCGGAAAGCGAGTGATGCATGCAAGTGACCTTTACTAGAAGTTGAAAGAGAACAAGCATTCGTAAGGGTGAAAAGTGGTCAAGAGTCAATATGTATTACATTGTTAATTTCCCAAAAATTACATGACGCTGACCTGGTAGAACGAGCCAAAACCGTGGACCTGCCATCGTCCAATGCGAAAACAAATGAAAAGTGTCCTGGACGACAATATTTGTTACCGCATGCCTCATCATTGGCTCGTGATCTCTGTCAAAGAACGTGCTGCATCTACTAAACCATCACCAAAGACAGCAATCCACTTTGACGCTGAAGGAAGATGATTGTGGTAGCAAAGGCCTCAGCATTCAGCATTCAGAGTTCTCGCGTTCAACATCAAAAGATGGATATCATTTATGTAAGTAGTACAATAAACATCCACTCATGGAAACGTGAAAACTGTTAGCAATGTGTGTGCTTGGGTGTTTATGTTTGAAGGAACTGTCCTTGTAGGTACAAACCCTTTGGGTGAGCACCGCAGACCCCTTCCCACGTATCATCACCGAAGCTGATGCTAGTGCTAAACCGATTGGCACTTGTGAATGCCTCCAGTGAGCAAGTGCCGTATTTGCGGTCTTGCATGGTTTTGGCACAAGACAACAAGGGATATGTCTCTTCATTTAGTACCAGTCGAATCTGTGGGCCTTTGAAGCTTGATGGCAGCATCAGTTGTCAGATCGCAGCTCTGACGAAGGAACACTTACGACTTGTTGCAAGTGAACCTTTCCCAGATCATGTTGGCGGCAAAGGGAGTTTGGTACGAGGTTCTGAACTTTCGAAACAGGGGTGCCCAATGCGGGGACAACGGGGGATCATCTCTACGAGGGAAAATATGAAAAGGCAGTCGGATACTATATGTACAGAAATGTACCTATTGAGTTCCATTGCAGCCATTGCAGCAAGTATGGTGCCATCATGTCCAAATTCGAGATAAAGGGATTGGGATTCTTCACTGGCATTGGAGAACCTGACAAGGATATTTATAAGAGATATCTTGACCAGCGTTAGAACTCACCTCTCGATCAATTTGTTGACAAAGATGCTTCCAAAAACACGTCCAGAGTTGTCAGGTGCCAGGTACCCGACGCTCGCGTCCATGATGAGGTCCATTTCATACCTAAATTCGACATGGTGTATCAGTGTTGCACCGTCACAGAATTCAAAGGTATCGTACTCAAATGCTGCAAGTTCGTGTGGATAGAAAACATTGCACCACGGTGACTCATTCCCCGCGGCTAGGTCATATGCACATGCATAAAAAGCACCGTGCGTGTCATTATCATTTAAGCCAACACCGGGAAGGAGGTTATTCAAGCGATCAGTGATAGGAGGCAAATATATATATCGCTCTACTGCTCATGCACCTGTCACTCATATGTTATTGTCGAAAGTCTATAAGAAACCTAATCACTTGCCTTCGATGCAGAGTGTGTGTCGAGGCCAGGACACGAAGTCCAAGGAGTAATCCAAGAAACTGGATCGGGCATATCCTTGACTGTGAGCAACTTCTCGCCCTCAGCTTCGCGACCAAAACGTCCTTGAGCAAAAAAGTACATGGAATCAACCACCCTGTGTGCTGCTAGATAATAGTGTATCTGTAGTGAAGTTCGGATACTTCAATCCGAATCTAGAATGCACGTCAGTGTAGTTTGGGAAAGACAATGAACGGAACAAAGCGTACTCCACACCATGGTTGAAGAGCTGCTGGCGCCCAATGATAGTCAGGCTCTTTGCCTCGACGTTAAAATCATATCCCTTCTGGAGGAAACGGAGGTTCTCAGGCAGACGAGCATCATGGATAGCTTTGTGACCATCCTCTAGCTTTTTGACAAGCGAATCAAGTAGACCCTGCTCTTCGGTGGTGGCAGCTCCACGTGAGCCGTGTCTATGCATCTGCAGTTGCGTCAGATGTCCCCGCTTCGTAAGGAGAAACCCAGCCATACAAGCATCACTCGATCGACACTACAGTCACCGGGTAGCTCTGCCTCGACTGGAAAAGCGGGAGCTACACGGTACGGGGTCAAATTGCCAAGTTTCTTGGGAGGATCCTCATGTTTGTATGAAGTGAACGTCAGAGACGCAAGCGGTAGCCAGTTTAGAAGGTTCGGAATGTACATCGTTAGGGATATGAAGTGGAGAGAGAGCCTTCCAGTTCGATGCTGGCACTGAGTCCTATATAGCATGCTAGCCGCCCATGCAAGGAGCTTTCATTCCATGCAAGTCTTGCACTCGGATGCGAGGAGAATTGAATGCGATCTCAAATCACTTGGCAGAGTATTATTCGGTTGCCAGGAAATGAAGTTGCATTGTAGGCTTATGATGCAAGACCCCAAGGGAGGAACTCACCTGCCAATGCGCCATGGGTCCTACTAGTCTCTGAATCCCGTAGACAGGCAGACCAAATAGAAGGGAATGCCAGTGTAAATCCAACCTTTTATTGGACAACGAATGCCCATATCCGAGTCATCCACCGAGTCTTAATGGAGGGTGACCCATTGATTACAAAGAGGTCCCGACGTACGTCGGGATACGTCGTAACGGTACGCGAGCGTTGCGATATTCCGTTCCTCTGCTCTAAGTCTGTATGCAAACGTGAACACGTCTAGGTGCATGGAAGCGCGGCGCTACGTAAAAGGAAGGAGACTCAGATAGTACTAATTCAGTGGCTATCTTGGATCCCCCGGTCTTAAGATTTTTGGCGAACATCGTGGTTTAGTCAATACCGGTATACCTCTACAGCGGGCCGGTCAGCTATTTATCCCACTGGTCCACATCGTACTCTCATGATTTGTATCCTAATGCATGTGTTGATATACAAGATCTGCACGGCACGCTTTAGGTCACGGTGCCCAGGCTCCCTTCATTAAGGCGGTGACGGGACGTCGTGGAAGGCGCGTGTCCAAAATCTCCCAGGACAAGAGCAGAATCCTGGCGTGGTTGACTCGTGATGAACAAATAGGTGTGCATGAGTTCTGGCAGTCCCAATTCGTTCGAAAGGGTGCGAGGTGCCACTGCGAACAATGCGGAAGCTATTGTGTGGCGAGGGATATCACAGATTACAAATAGGCTGAGCCAGATTATATACTTGGTCATAAAAAGACGGCTCTCATGATGGTGATGGGTATGTCAGTGCACGCACTTTGAACGGTGGTTACTCGCTGACTCCATAGAATGACACGATCTGAAGGAATCTCCAGACGAGTAAACACTGTAACATGGGGATGGTAGGCTCGGCGAACCCTGTGGCCGTCGGCCGAGATGCACGCACCACAACATTATACTTCAAACAAAATCATTGTAGTGTAAGGGAAAGACCATCTAGCATTTCATCAATTCAAAGGTTACAAGTCTTATTCCAGGTCTCATCCTGGAACTGAATACCTGTGCTGTAATGGTTCGCTTTGATGAAAGTATCAAGGGAGCAAGTTCCGAGTGTAGTATCCATGCCTTTACCGCAAATAGACAACGGAAAGGTAGCATCGTTTAGGATAAGGCGGATTTGAGGTCCATCGAATCTGCAGGGAAACATCAGAACTTCCAAGTCATGAATTCACTATTATCCGGGGAATACTGACGATCTCGTGCACGCGAATCTTTCCCAAACCATATTCGCAGCGAAAGGTGTAAGTTCAGACGTTCGGAACTTCCGGTCGGGACGCAACTCATTGGGGGACAGAGGTGGGTCATCTCTGGAAAATTGACATGGTAGATGAGTCCCTGCAGATGAGTAGAGTACTTACTTTGCTAAACCTAAAGCAGATAGAGCAAGCAAGATTGTGACATCATGCCCAAATTCAAGGTATAATGGGCTGCTGTCCCCTGAAGAATTTGTGAAGCTGTGAACAATGAGAAATAATATTGTTGCGGGTATGGACACATACATACCGCTCAATCAGCTTATTCACAAATACAGTCCCCACGAGAGGGGCCATGTTATCTGGTAACGTGTAAGCGCATGAAGCATCCATTAAGATATCCCTCTCGTATCTTGATAAAAATTGTCATCAGAAAGCTACGCGCTTGATACAATCGATCTTACTCAAAATCGGCCAGTTCTTCAGGTTGAAAAACGCCACACCATGGAGAAACACCACGAGCAGCCAAGTCATATGCGCAAGCAAACAAAGCCCCGTGAATATCGTTTTCACTGAATCCGACTCCAGGTAGGAGCTTATTTAAGCGATCAGTGATTGCAGGCAAATATTGTTTGCTCCACGTCAACGTCGCCTGCTTTCCAAAACTGTAGTCAAATTTAGGACAAGCTGGTCCTGGTGCAGGAGTGATCCATGAAACAGGATCATCTGTGTCGCTGACAGTTGAGATACGAACATTGGCATCAAGTCCGAAGAAACCCAGTGAAAACCAGCGCGCAGACTCGATCACTCGTTCCGAATCACTAGACAGGACCTCGCCAGTTGTTAGGTGGGGATATTTCAATGCGAACCTTGTATTTGTTTAAACCAGTGCCTTCGCATGAACTTGAAATTGACTTACTCAACGCCATGGTCGAAGAGTTCCTTGCGTCCAAGTATAGTGAGATTATGGGGCGTCAGTTTGGAGCTATACCCTGCTCTTAGAAACTCGAGTTCGCGAGATAAGTTTGCTTCCTGGACAACATCCGACGCGTCATCGAGTGTCTGAACCAAATGGTTTATGTACTTGTGCTCGCCAATGGGACCACGAGAGCCGTGACGGTGCATCTACCTCGTGATGTGATCAGCCACGCCATTTCTAGTAGAGTGGAAAATTACGACTCACAAGCATTACTTGGTCAACTGTACAGTCGCTAGGTAGTTCAGAATTAATGTCTGAGGCATGGTGAGCGCGATGGTACGGGGAAATGCTGCCAAGATGGTCCAGGATACTATGAGCAACGTCCAAGTATTCCTGGACATATGGCGTGAATGAAAGAAGACCGAGGATAGCCTGCGTACGCATCCCGCGGAATATTCAAGTGAAGGTTCCCCTGACGTGTCAAAGTCAACAAGTATATACAAGTATACTAATTAGTACTACGACTTGAAGCAAGCTTGTTTCAAGCTTCAAACCGGTTCAAAATGTCCAAGGATATCGAACTAGAAGACTTGGCGAGCAAAAGACGAATAACGCACTCGAACGATGAGGTTAACACAGACTCCGGGTCAGTTGACGAAAGCATTGTCAGCCAAGACGGGACAATAGGTCTTTGGGCTTGGACTTCAGCGGCCTTGTAAAGCTATACTTACCACCTGTTCGCGATTATTGTATTGAAACCTCAACTTTATTGCAGCTTTCTTGTATTTTCTACGAGCTTGATATTATTCCCAAGGTTTCTGCTCTTCTTGGCGGAACCATCAGGAGGACGAAGTGTACTCTCGGCCCTGGAATCCTTCCTTGCGGTTCAATTAGGCATTGTGATGGGCGCGGTCGCATTCACTCTCGTGGTAACGGTGAGAAGTCTCGTCAGAGGTCGCAGCGTTTACTGACGGCCCGGGTACGTGTCAGATTCCAGATGCTTCGCCCACCGACTTTCAACAGGATGCGAACGCTCATCCACTCCTCGTGCCCGTCACAATTACCTCTATTCTTCTGGGATTCCTTTCTTACAATAAAAGCGGTGTCGGCTCTTTCGGCACCTTCATTTTCCTAGGGTCAACTTTCGTGGGTTTATTCGGACTTTGGGTGGTACGTATTCTCAAAGGTGTTATTAGTGAAGCATACGTACACTGATCCGGGGTCTCAAGCTTCTTTTTGCGGGGACATCTGCAATCTCAAAGAAGACTGGAGCTGATAAGCGCACCTCCGCATTCATGTTCGGAAACAAGAATGCGGCTTCTGTCCGCAAGAAGGAGTGGAGAAAACAGCAGACGAGGAACTTGAAGGCCTCTTAAGACGTCATGTTGACGTGCACCTCGCGAAAGACACGACCCTTGATTTAGACCTGCAACGTATTAATAGCCGTCTTGATCATGATCACAATCATGTCTGTATTTAGCAGAGCACAACTGACATACGTGTCATACATGGTTCTCAGAAAACCAAAACTTCATTTGGTAATTCATCGTCCAGGGTTGCCGCCCATACCCATCATCTTGAACATATCCCCAAGGTTTGGCATACCACCTCCCATGCCAGGCAGCCCTCCCAGCCCTCCAAGGCCGCCGAGACCATTGTTCATCTGACCCATCATTCCTGAAGCGATGATCGACAGATTAACACGAGCCAATCGATTGGAAAGGGTTTTTGACGTACTTTGCATCTCTTCCATGTCGAATTGGTCCCCTCCTTGACCCTGCATCATGGCTTTCATCATATCTTGCATGCCGCCACCACTCCGTAGCTGTCGTTGCATTTGTTGCAACATCCCCGGAGGCATTGCGCGCTAGAAGGGAAGGTTCAAAACACGCTACAATGTTCACATAGGTCACTCACCTGCATCGCTTGAATCTGTGCAGGGGTAGGCATGCCGTTGGCCCCACGTCCACGCCCCCCTGCCGCACTCTGCATCTTCTGCATCGCTTGTAACCTGTGCCTTTCGTTAAATCAAATTCCTGGAGTGAAGATCGGAACATATACCATCCATTCTTCCCACCAGCTTGCTTGGCCATGTTAGCCATCATTCTGTACTGACAAAGCAACTCTTCAACTTCCCGCACACTCGTGCCGCTCCCTTTCGCCACTCGCGTGACTCGCCATGTGAGTCCCACTGGTTTGCCGTCCTTCCCCATTTCCATAAATAACGAGCCATCCGAATCAAGCTCGGCAGATGACATGCTGTCAGTGATATAGATCATGCGTTTCATTCGCATTGAACCTTCTTCGTCTGAACCTTGAAGTAACTCCTGAGGAAGGCCAGGTATCATCGAGGCGATTTTGCTGATTGGACCCCTGGCGCAAAGTTGACAATTACGAAATGAACCTTAAGAATAACGTACATGTTCATCACGTTTTGTATTTGTTCCCTCCAGTCCCTTATGCTGAGCTTGCCTTCCTCGAGCTTTTTTGCCATCTCCTTTTGCTTGTCCGGATTTTGAGTGGCGAGATCTTGCATGTGCTCCATAAGGCCCTGCATGTCACCCAACCCAAGAAGCTTGGATATGAATGGCTGTGGCGAAAACCGATCGAGGTCATATAGGTGTTCGCCAACCCCAAGAAAAATAATTGGTGTCTTCGTTGCGGCTACACTGAGGCATGTCAGAAGAGTCAGCAAACTCGTGCAGTTATTAATGGTGGTCATACGCTGAGATGGCACCTCCACCCTTGGCATGGCCGTCCATCTTGGTGACGATGATGGCACCAAAATCAGCGCTCTCCTTAAATGCCCGACTTTGTGCCTCAGCTGCCTGTCCTGGAGCCACCAGTTAGTAGTCTATATGACGAAGGATATAGTAGGATTACCTATACTAGCATCGAGAACCAGTACTGTCATGCTGGGCTTGACGGCTTCTCCGATTTGGACCATTTCTTGGAATAATTCAGATTCTTGCTTGTGACGACCGGATGTGTCTACGATTATTACTTCAAATCGTTCTTTCTTGAATTTTGCAACGCCTTGGGCTGCAATAGCGACTGGATCTGTTTCAGTGTATGAACCGAAGTAGGCTACTTTAGCCTTGGTTGCAGACTGTCTGGTCTGATCGAAAGCACCCGCACGGAAAGTGTCCGCACAGACGATACATGACTTGAAGCCACGTTTCTGATAGTAGACAGCCAATTTTGTGCATGTGGTGGTCTTTCCGTTTCCCTAAGATTTAATGTGAATAGGTATGAGGATACCCTACCGGTAGGACGAAGAGGTACTTACCTGAAGACCGACGGCCATGATAACATTCGGTTGACCTTTCTTTGGTTTGTATGGCTCGACCCCAGGATCAACTAAATGAACTAGCTCATCGAAAACAGCCTGAGTTACAAGCGGCATGAACACTCGTATAGATATTCGACAGGCGTGCAGACCTTCTGTATGACATTCTTCCGACTGGGATCTTTTGACTTGTCTGAACTATCCAGAGCTGCCTTGACCTTGGCCTTGACTTTCTGTCGTAGAGACGCGACCAGCTTAACGTTTACATCCGATTCGAGTAGTGCAGCTGTAATCTCCTTCAGTGTTGCATCCAACACCTATACGAGAGCCTGGTGAGCGAACAGATCATTGGAGCTGAAATAAACATGCCTTCTCGTCAACGACAGGTGCCCTGTTAAGTGACGACAAGGCGGCATTGAGTCGACGGCCCAGGTCAGCGAGAACCATCTTGGTGGCAGATTAGTACTAGACAAGTACGATCGTGCTTGAAGTAATAACCGTGAGAACTTGTTAACTTAGACATGGCTCACAGCGACTCTGAAGGAGAGACTATTGATGACCTTGATTTCGGGGCGGGGTCGACGGATGCCGATGCTGAGGAAGAGAACGATATCGACGAGGACTTACTGGGCGCCCTGGACAATGGCGTTGATGAAGTAACAGAAGCAGACGAGGTATGTGCAAATCATCCAAATGTGTATTACTAGTTAGTTCAACATGATTAGGACTCTAATTCGGACGATTCGGAAGATGACGATGAAGATGACGACGAGTCAGAGCCTCATATTGAGGCCCATCTGGATGCAGCGACCTCTTCGCCGCCCGTCGCAGCCGTCCTTCAGGCTGATAAAGAAGCGTCGATCTCACCCAAGCCACCAACCCCTGAACCACCCAAAGGTACACTAAGCTCTGAACTCGTGTCGTATCGCTTATGCTTGCGACCAAATACAGCGGCACCTCGCGTTCGCCAGCGATCACCATCACCTGCAAGTGTTCGGAAGAAGACACTAGCGTTTCCATCACCTTACAGTGAACCATCTCCGCGAACCTTCACAGTGGAAGCAATATGTGCTATACCTCATCCAGTCCCTACACACGCACTTGCTGCGTCCTTCTGTATGACACACCTCCTCACCGGTTCAGATGATGGATTCATTCGTGATTATGATGTGTTCGCCGCTGTTAATGGGAAGATTACATTAACAGCACCTCAAAGACACCACTGCAGTGTCGTAGAAGGAAACATGAAAGCTGGCCAGATACGATCGTGGTGGGAAAACCCTGATTTTGTTCCTCAAGCGGTGTATCCTCCCATGGGTGATTCTTCTCCATGTCCAGTCTACAGTCTGGCGATGCATTCAGATGCAATCTGGGCTCTAGGAGGAACCAATGTATGCATTCTAATCAGCATAATTGTACCATAGACACTAAAACAAGGCCTTCTGCAGCGTGGTCACATCAATCTTTTTACAGTACGACACGAGCCGGGCCGTTTGGTTCATGTCCTGGCGAACGGACACCGAGGACCTATTTCAGCTCTTTCTATCGATCATGACGAGAAAGGAATTTTCAGCGCAGGATGGGATGGTGAAGCAACTGTGAGTCACCTTGTGACGCTGCTGATCACTCGAATTGAGCATATCTAGCAATGGGATTTGAATACGGGGCAAGCGGTTAGAAAGTTTACTGCACATGGTGCACAGCTTGTTGCCATTGCCGTTCGACCTCTCAGCTCCCCACACTATTCTTCTGACCCTGCATCCTCCGCGGGGAGCTATGATTCATACCAGAACTTATTATCACAACCAACTAGGGATAATGGTACTTCCATCGGTGTGAAGGCGGAGCCACCGGTCACTACCGCGGATGCCCAAGCCCAGCAATCATCAAATGGTTCTCTAGATCCTCTTTCAAATCACAAAATCCAAGATGCTGATGCTACATCTGATGCTTCTTTCGATCCCCTATTTGACGGTGAACCAGATGCGGATGGTGAATTTGACAACGAGAATTCTGCCCCAGATGAATTTGGAGCATTTCGTTCTCAGGATCCACAACGGGATGGGTCGATTACATCCAATAAGCCGAGCTTGGCTGTCCCTGATGCACCTAACCTTACTCAACAGCAGGCAGCGCGATCGCCTCAGCACTCCGTGGCACCTCCGAAGAACGCTCCACCTTTACTAGATGCCTCCAATAGTTCGACGTTTTCTCCTGATATTCTGATGATCGCCGCGATCGATGGACAGATCATGCTTTGGGACAAGCGAGTTAATACACCAGGAACAGGTGTCGGACGACTCTGGATGAGTGAGAAGACTCCGCCGTGGTGTGTTTCTGTACGTATCTGCAATTCCTCACCGTCTACCCCATTCATAAAGCGGTTTCCCAGGCTTGTTGGTCCACCGACGGGTCACATATTTATGCTGGGCGCCGTAACGGAACGGTCGACGTTTGGGATGTCCGATCGCTCGGTCGTTCTGGTCCACACTGCACACCGAGACTACTGAAGAGTCTTCGCAACCCACCGAGTTCGGGTGTTGTCTCTTGTGTTGTGCCGTTTCCTGATGGGCGCCACATCGCATGGTGAGTATGCTCGTGACGTTGACAGGGATGAGAAGTTGATGCCCCGCGTACCAGTGCATCGACAGATAATATCCGCTTGTGGAATGCGGCAGAGGCAGGTGAAGTCGATGGAAGCATGAAATCGAGGGGTGGGGTCCAATTCAAGATTATTCCGGGTCATCACGGGGGCTATGTTTCTCAGATGTGTACGTGCTATCCTTTTGAATACATATACGTGCCCTGTCAACTGACTATTCTAAAGTGGTAGATCCGGGTGCGCGTTTCCTTGTGAGTGCTAGCAGTAACCGTGGGTGGCATGGGGATTCCACTCGTACCGTATTTGTGCATGACATCAAGCCGATACGATAAAGTTCATGAGTTTGGCATCACATTCACATCCAAATTTACGACAGCTCGGCTCTGTGCAGGAACCTGAGCTGGTCCCGTCGAATAGGATTAGGATTGCGCTATTTCAAATCCCCATTCAAGTCCCGCGGTATAGCCGCAAACCCTTTCGCGAGAATCTGTTTGTCACATCGTTGTCCACACATGGATGGACCATCTATGTGCCATCTCGTTATCCTATTCAACTGGCATATAAGACTTGGGAATACACCTTTACCAACACTATGTCACTTTTTTGAATCCAATCCACCAACACTCGCACATGCGTCTCAATTACCCTGTCATCTTCCCTCTCAACCAAATCGCTTATGTTGGCGAGGATGATTCTCAGTTCTTTTGTCAAATCCATGGCAGGAGATTCAATGCCCTCAGCTCTACGTATATGCTACCGGCCGACGAGGAAGAAGTTAGGGTCAGGATGTTTTTCCCTCAGCAACGTGGCACCTTTGTGATTCCTATTTCAGCGATCAGAACTTCAACATAAGATGATTCAATTTCTTTTCAACGGAAAAAACTACGTTGGCCCCGTCGCTGATGCACTGAAACCAAAGGAAGGGCAGGAGCGGTGTCGTGTCCTCGATTTGGGTACGGGGGGCGGTTTCTGGTAAGCATTCTGGAATTCCAT
The DNA here is from genome assembly GCA_002995055.1 of Rhizopogon rudus. Taxonomy (NCBI): domain Eukaryota; kingdom Fungi; phylum Basidiomycota; class Agaricomycetes; order Boletales; family Rhizopogonaceae; genus Rhizopogon; species Rhizopogon rudus. Next base: position 28,892 of record PVYE01000723.1, on the reverse strand, counting down.
CGTGGGTATATATAACCGCCCTTACAGGGCTATCGACTTGGCAGACGAATTTCCTTCAGCTGAGGTGATAGGTGTCGATCTCGCGCCCGTTCAACCACGGTAATATTTTTTTTTCCTTCCTGCCACACTAAAGCTGAACATTGATCACGTACATAATCCAGTGAAGTACCTGCGAACTGCACGTAAGGCCATTTATCTCCAGTTATACTTAGTCATTAATCTTCGAATTAGGTTTGAGCTCTGCGATCTGGACCAATGGTATTTACCGTACCCGAGCGAACACTTTGATGTTATCCACGCGAGATTCATGCATACAGGAGTAAGGCATCTTCTACCACTAAGCTGGTCCGCCCTGAATTACAAATCACAGATAGAGAATTATTCTCGGTTTCTGCATGAAATCGCACGGATGCTCCGTCCAGGAGGACTCGTCATACTCATAGAGCCCGACACCGAACCCATCGCAGATGAGAAAACGGCATCGCATTTTACCCGCTCTGGACAGCCGTCCGGGATGCGTGGCTGGTTCGCACTGTGGGAGTCGTACAGGAAGTGCCTGCGTGATAAAGGCATCGACGTCGGTATTCCTGCTGAGCTCTCGAACCTCGTTGCATCGACTGGGGCGTTTGAGAGGATTGTCTCGCAGGAGGGAAATATCCCGATAGGGTTCTGGCCAAAGGGTATCGATTGTCGCGTAACGACAGCCTTTCCGAGCTTATCATTTCATTCCAGATCCTGTCGCTCTCAGTATCGGCCAGCTGGCATGGATGAACTATGACATCATGCTTCCTGCGATGAAGCCTCTTTTCATGTCTGCTGGGATGCGAGACTGGGAGGCAAAGAAACTGATTGAAGAAGCCCATCAGGATCTTTATTACCCGCTCGTCCGAGCTTCATCGCGCCTCCACATTGTGCATGCAGTCAAGAAATGACTGATTTCCATCCCATGTTACTCGCTTTTTGGGGACACTGTTGTAAAAGTACCATACCCCCGTCATGTACACTACATTTCCATGTTAATGATTGACACAAGAATTATGTTGCAGCATTCAGCAGACGTCACACAGTAGGAGAGACAAGCACTTGTATCATCTCTGTTCCTTAAAGTACATAAGGAACGACCACCACCTATACCACGACGTAGAGAAAAAGCGATGACGAAGAGGCAGCAGTCGCAGATGATAAACATGCTGCATAGCGAGTAAGCGAAACGAAAGGACGAGCCGGGAATCTGCTCTAGAAAACAATATCTTCATACATCCACACATCCAAACAGCCGAAGCGACGCCTCACCCTCCCCGAGTCCTCAAGCCACTTCGCCGTCCTTGGAGAAGTCCTCGAGCACAGCAAGAGCCTCATTGACCTTGGCGGTCATAGCATCGGGGGAGTCAAGGAGGTGAATGAGCTCTGCATTGTCCATCTCAAGCAGCATGCCAGTGATCTTGCCAGCAAGGTCGGGTTGAGTACTAAGAGCAGTGGTGTCAGTGACAATGTGCAACCGAACCAATTCCAACTTACGAAACAATATTCATGTAAATAATCTCTCCCAACATCTGCTTTTGCTCCATAGGAGATGCGTTAGTAAGGGCAGCAGGTACGAGGCTGGCAACCTCCGGTTGAGGCGCGCCCGCAGGGGTGGGAGCAACCGGAGCAGGTGCGAAACCAGCATTACGAGTCTGAGGGTTGAGTTTGTACTGCTGCTGGTTGCGAACACCAGGAGCAGGAGCACCGGCAGGGGGACGATTAGTAGGCGCACCTCCCTGAGGAGGACCTGGACGAGGAGCCGTGCCGTTGGCTGGAGGACCGTTGACTCGCGGCATGGGAACATTGGGATTCGGAGGGGACGAGCCAGGGCCACGGGAAACGGGAGGGCGAGGGCCGCCACGGGGGTAACCAGGCATGCCATACTGAGGAGCACCATAAGGAGACATGGGGGCCTGAGCGTTGCTAGGAGGGTAACGAGGACGAGGGGGGATCATGCCAGGCTGGCCATAGGGCATTATGCCGCGACCCTGAGGAGGGAAACCAGGCCCAGGGTAGTACATAGGACCACCACCGCCCATATAGTTGGGAGGCGGCATACCGGCAACCGCAGCCTGTTGCAGGCGGATCTGGTTCCGCTGAGCAATCTGGCTTTCCAGTTGCTGCCTGCGAACCTCGCGGCGCTGAGCGAGAGAGACGTACAATGGCTTTGAGCCAATCATCTTGTTGTTCATCTCTGCAACCGCCTTGCTAGCCTCGTCGGGGGAGGAAAAGCACACAAATCCGAAGCCCTTCGAGGATCCCTTCTCGTCGTGCATGACCTTGCAGCTAGTGATAGCGCCGAAAGGTTCGAACTCGGCACGAAGTTTTTCATCATCAACGTCATCCTCCAAGTTCTTGACATAAAGGTTGACACCCGCATATTTGCTGAGCTTCTCCATCTTGGCCTGCTCATACGACCTGCGCAACTCCTCCTCACGCTCGGCCTTCTTCTGGGCGCGGGAGACGAAGAGCTTTTTGCCGTTGATCTCAGTGTCATGTAGGCCGTCCACAGCTCTCTGAGCCTCCTCGTGGGTTGAATAGTTAACAAAGCCAAAGCCCTTGCTCTTGCCCTCTTCATCTACCTGGATGATGGCGGAAGTCACGTCTCCATACTTGTTGAAGAGCGCCTCGAACTCCTCCTGTGTGACCTCGACGTCCAGGTTCTTCACATACAGGTTGGTGAACTGCGCCTTCATCTCGTCGAGCTTGGATTGCCGTTCCTGCACAAATAGAGTTGATATGAGTATATGACCACACATGGTGATAGTAATCGATACAAACCTTGCGAGAAATGTGGTGACCGACGTACACCTTCTTGTCGTTGAGCAACATGCCATTGACATGCCTGATGGCAGCATCGGCGAACTCGGCAGTTTCATAATGGACGAAACCATAGCCCTTCGAACGACCCTGCTCATCCGTGGCGACCTTGCACGACAAGACTTCACCAAAGGCAGCAAAGGTATCATGGAGAGCCTAAAACGACACATGAGATTTCTGACGAAGTGACACCAGCACCATAACACTTACTTTGTTATCGATACTCTCGTCAAGGTTCTTGATGAAGATGTTGCCTTGACCAGTTTTGCGCAAAGCAGGATCACGCTGGGACCACATGATGCGGCTTCAATAGGATTGTGATTAACAGTTCTATGACCTAGTCGGGTGCTAGTGATCACTTACCATGCGCGGTTCTTGATAAGCGAGTAGTTGAGCTGCTCAAGAGCACGCTCACCTGATGATATTAGATAGAAAATTCAGTAGAGAATCGATAAGCTAAAATATCGACGTACCATCGGCGGTGTTGAGGTAATTGACGTACGCGTATCCGAGGGAACGACGAGTGACGGCGTCGCGGCAAACACGGATGCTGCAACGTGGTATGACGCTTCAGAAGATGTTATGGCAGAAGGTTGCTACAACGCGCACCTTGCAACGGGGCCGAGCATATTAAAGATCTCGAACAACATGGCCTCAGTAACGGTAGGGTCAAGCTCGCCAACGTAAAGGGAGGCGGAAGCCGAAGAGGTGACCGTGGGCTGTGTTGCGGGAGGGTTGTAAGAGGGAGCGGGGGCGGGAACGGCAGGAGCAGCCTCGGGCTGGACCAAAGGTGCGGTCTCGGGAACGGAAGAGGAAGACATATTTAGTTTTCTAGGTTTTGTGGGTCGTTACTGCTTTGAGGACTTTTTCTGCGACTGGGCGAAAAGAAGATGTAGATGAGATGAAAAAGATGAAACGATTGTGATAAGGAGAGACAACATACACAGGAGGTAACAAGGTAACCGCTTTTTTTTCTGTCTTTTTTATGAAATTTTTAGGGCTTTTAGGCTATGAAAATGAGAGCAATCATTAGCACTTGTAGCAGCGGCGGGTAGGGATGGAATGGCTGGACTGACCAAGGTGGTGGTTGTAGAAAACAAGCGCACCAAAGCGTTTTTGGATCAATAATCATTTTTCAAACTCAGCTTATTTACGCAAGGTGGATCAAAGGCCCCAAGGCCCAAGGGTTGTTTTGTTTACAGAGTTTTGTTTCAGTCATTGTGTGCGCAGGTTCGTACAAGGATTCATTATGAAAGAAAGGTCCATACATGAAGCATTCGCCAAATGACAAGCTAAGTACAGTTCGAGAAGTAAGCACTACGATCAGCCTCGCGTGAAATATGCCTTCGCTCCATGAGAAGCTAACTCGGCTTTCGCCTGCAGGGTCGCGTCAGTATGTACCCTAAACCTCGTGATCAGAAAAATAAGTCACCTTGTCCATGCTGTGACCAGCAGCTGTATGATGGTTCCATATCTGCAAGTGTTCTGGTTATGCAACTGCTGCGCAGACGGTGCACGGAACCTCGCACCTGACGGTAATAGAAAGCATTCCCTAGTCCTTGCACCGTCCAGCCGACCGTAGCGATCGTGCAGAAAATGCCAGCGACCCAGTGGCCTTGCGCATACATTTGAATAGTCTGAATAAGCCCTCCAGACCCTGTACTGGGAATCCCGATGATCCTGCGAGGAATGAAAACACATTTAAGATTTGCGAGACGGACACGCACATGTAGACACTGAAGAGAAGATGGAAGCCACCGAAGAAGAAATAGAAGTCTGTAGAAAATGAAATAGCGCTTAGCATTACTCAAGATGGTCGAAGTTAATTCGACGGACAATAGTAGAGTGCTTGCTCCTGCACGACATGTCAATTCAAGATGATTCTTGCAGGATGCTGGGATGACACTGACCTTCATATAACCATTGTAGATGGGCCTGATGGAGTGTAAACTTCTGCAAGTGTCGTAGTATACGTCACTAACCTATACCACAACAAGAAGGACAGAGGCGCAATAATGAATACGTATCTAGTTTTCATTGAGCAAGGAAGAGAAGACGCAAGGCATGGATGCTCACCCTATACTGGCACCGAGGTCTTTTCCGCCGTCGCTTGAACCAGCGACTAAAAGAAATATACAAGCCACCATGTTGATGATCAGAGTTCCCAAAAGGACAAGCCATAGCTGGTACAAGCGAGTGATCAACGACCTTGAAGCGTCTGGAATCTCTTCGGAGATCGCATGATAAATGAGGGGGTAAACTGGCATGAAAAGTTAGAGTGTTCGTAGTGACGCAATTCGCAGTAGGGTACATACATGGGGGCCAATTGTTGCGTCCATGGGTACGAATATGCTCCGCTCTCTGATTTAGTTCGCGCTCACGTCTTTCTAAGTTTTGTTCTCGTCTGCTGAGTTCCTCAAAACGGGAGTCATCGTGCGCAAGTTGTTTTGGTGTTGGGTCGTCAAAGGGATTGGTGTCGAGTGAATGACTTGAGGCGAAAGGGTTTTGAAAGGGTTCACCTTGAACGAAAGAAAAATGAATGACAGGGAAGAAGATGTAGAATCAACGCACTCATGACGTGAAATTCGTTTGTTTAGCTATTAGAACAAGCGTTGACTATAAACTGCGGTTCAACAATGTCTGTAACAGCGAGCGAGTAACTGTCACCCGGAAGCTGCCGGAGTGATAACCCCTGATAACAACTGATAACCCCCCCGCGGCGATCTGATTCGTGGGCCCTTTGGCGGCCAACTATGCGCAGCCCATGAGGTGATGCGGCGGCATATTTGATCCTTTTTTTTTTCATTCGATCCATTTACATTCCTCAAACGATCCATCTTACATCAAGCTGGATCTCGTTCGAGATCTGGAAATAGTAGTGCAAGATCAGTGTCAGTTACTGATACCCCCTCGCCTAGGAGTTATATATGCGTTGTCTCGCAAAGAACAATTGACAATCAGATGTAGATACAATCCATTGTTCGAAACGTTCACGGTCAAACGTTTCCAGCGTGGCGTGTGAAGTCGATTTTGAGGATAAAGGTTACATGCTTGATTCGGAATCGGGTATAATCACCGCTTCCCCTCGAGTCCCTCTTTTTTTCTTTACTCCCTTCAATTACCGTCAGACAGACGTGTTCCTTGCTTGTTTCATAAGGTCAGCTGCTCATCGTAACCGACTCACGCTTTTTATGCATGCTAACAGCCTTTTTTCACCAATAAATAGTTGAGCTTTTGAGACTTTGAGTCCCGTCACTCGTTCAGCGATCACCCTCTCTCCTCCCCACTGTCACTCTTCTTCACTCTCGCTCCCATTCTTTATTCAACCCCTAGATCATAATCTTCACCATGATCTCTACATTCACTACCCTCTTTGTGGCACTCATCGCTGTCTCTGCACGTGTCGTTCCTCGCACGACTGCTCCAGCAGGCTGGGACACTGCTGCCCTTGAGGTTTGCATACTCATCATCCCAAACTTCAGTCTTCTAATTCTTGCAATAGCCCTATGACACCTACCACTGCAGGTATCTTGCACTTCAGTGTCAGAATCAGCACGGCTCCAGCTTCTTTGATCAGTGCTGCCACCCTCTCTCGGTATGTGTTTACATTCCATGTCGTCGATCATTTTTTTTTGATCATTGTCAATCTAGGCCACCGCGAGCGTCGATTCTCTCCCTGCTCAATGCCAGCTGCCCACCGATGTCACGTGCAGCAATGGTGAACTCGTATCGACTGGTGGGAGTGACGATGGTGACTGTGATGATGAGCCCTCATCGACCCCAACAGTTTCTACTCCCACGCCCACTCCTGAGCCCGCAACTCCTACTCCTGAGCCCGCTACAACCAGCGCCCCCGTCAACGTCGCCCCCTCTCCTACGACAGCAAAACCCAAGACTACCTCAGCTTCCCAGCAGGCGACACCAACTGCCTCCAG